>JAOPHQ010004279.1:292500-296684 GCA_030340625.1 Merluccius polli | reverse complement strand
GGGGGGGGCTTTGCCTACATGCCTATGTAGGCTCGCAAAGCCAGAAGCGACATTCGTAAAGAGACGATGTAGTTGTTTGTTATTGTTAGGCTATTGTTATTGTGCTTGAAAGTTGAACCAACTGGGAACCAGCACTAGAACTAGGTTGGTGGAGAAGGGGCATCAGAGGGACAGGGAAATAACTGTCTCCCTCTAGTGGCACACGCCTGGCATACCTGCCAGTGAAATGGTGTCTGTGTACGGTTCGGCAACATAAACCTTTCAACACATACCAATATAAACACAAACATACAACAAGCAGTATTATTACAGTACTTTCCCAGCCACTGCAGTGGCATATGCTTATGAAACACCCAATTAGTTACTAACAAAAACACTTCAAAGTTCAAAAACTTTTATGCAGACTTCAGGCTTCCAGCCCAGAAACTTTCGTTTGGAAGTATACCTACTAGTACCAACTAATATTCATACATCTACATGTAATATTATTAACATAATATGTAGGCGTATGGAAGACATGTTTGAGATAACACGTGTGTACGTGTGTGTGTGTGTGTGTGTGTGTAAGTAAATCAATGCAACTCTGAATTATAAAGGGTTATATATTTTTAATAGTTCTCTCTATACATCATTGGTCCAGGTTGATTAAAAAGATTTTTAAAAAAGAAAAAAAAGGTGACAGTAGCATATGATAAAGGTTGGCCGTTAATATTAAATATCCTCTCTATATATTTTACTTATTTATTGACATTATAGATAGGGCCATGACAAATGTACAAACAGGTGAGAATAACTATGTACAAACTACTGTTAATTATCTTAGTACACCATCCCAATACTTGAACACCAGAGAAAAGAAAAAGGGACGTTACATTAGTCACATAAGGGAATGTAATAGTCTTAACACTTTATTTGTATATATTTGAATCAGAAAGAGCAAAAGCCCAACTGTGTAACAATAGAGGTGAAAGTTTTGTTGACCCTTCCCAAGACCCATCATCATATCAATAATCATCATGTAACAGGAACAGTGGGCTTATTGATTTAGTCCATACGGGACATAGGGATCTCTCTTCGCTGATTGGCTAGGAGACCTCTGAGCAAGTGGACACAGTATATTCTAAGAACTGGACAAACAGTGCACCCCACTGGGTAAACTGAGTAACAAAAGTATCATGTAAACCCTGCAGGGTGCAGGGTGCAGGGTGTGTGTGTGTGTGTGTTTGTACACACACACACATACACATCTGTAATGTTCCTGTAAGGTATGTTCACACAAAGATGCAGTTTTACAGTGTTGTGAAAACCACATGCCTGAATTTAACAACTTCTAGTTGTTGTTTTTTTTTACTAAAGTTGTACTGAGAAGGACTGTTGGTCAATCTGAGATGCAAGTATTATTATTTACCACAAAATCTTAAAAGATGATTAAAATGTCTATTATTATTTTTAACATTTACCAAAACCCATAGCAGGGTATTTTATATTGTTTAGAGGTGAAATATACTAATGTGACATATACAAGATGAGAATTGACAACTACTCATAAAAGTTTTGCTACATTCCATCAAAACACAGTAACTTGTTGGCCACCGTTTTTATAAATCAACTAAACGTTTAAGTGGATTACAAAACGGCTACATTACCCACATCCACCCCTAAAATAGTCAAGCCAACTGTTACACAACGTTTTACACCCATTTAAAAAAGTGTCTTATTTTTTTAACAGAAAGGTATCTAAACTCCCCATTGTTCAAGCTTTTGTCTAGAAATGAACGATTACTGTACTTGGAAAACGCCGTGTGGGGAGACAGAAAAAAAAAAATACACACACACACACACAGCATATTTTGCAACAGGACACGGATGTACATCAACTTAAAAACGGGGCAGCTGACTTCCTCTTTAACAGGAAGTAATAACCGTTGGTGTGGGCAACTATGCCCTTGAACAGCCCCTTGAAGGCAGGACACTTAAAGTATTTTGTTTCTCGGTTGTCTGGTGAAAATATTTTATTTGCCTCGTATCATGATGGCTGCCGCACATTCCTCAAATTATATTCCTTTCCGTTTCTCCTTCTCTTTCTCCTTCTTCTTCTTCTAGTTATTAACTCTCTCTGGGGTTGTAAAATAATAACCTCAACTTTTGGCATTAAAATCTCACAGCTCCAGTATTGTGACACGACAGCCATATGAGGGGCAGAAAGAACAAAACAAACCCTAGACCTGTAGAATATGTATATGTTGTGTGCAAAATTGTATGTGTACGTGTAAATGAATGCGAGAACGTCCATGTATTTAGGGCTGTATTTACGGCTTCTTGGTGGGAAGGGGAGCGGGCGCCGGGCTGGAGCCAATGGGGATGACCCCCGTGGCCAGCAGGATGATGATGAGGACGATGATGAGGACGACGACCACAATAACAAAGATCAGTTTGACGTTCTTCCACCAGTAGGTGCGCGCCACCTTCTGGGACGTCTGCTTGAAGTTCTGGGCCTGAGTGAGTGAGTGAGTGAGTGAGTGAGTGAGTGAGTGTGAGAGAGAGAGAGAGAGAGAGAGAGAGAGAGAGAGAGAGAGAGAGAGAGAGAGAGAGAGAATCATGGCATTAGCAAAGATTTTCCAGGGATGGGAAGATACAAACCTGATGTGCTGGATGGTTTTTTGCACAGAACCATCTGGGAAGTCATCCGTGGAAACTGTTTGGAAAAGGCACTTTCAAAAAAATACTTGGCAGGTGATTGGATGAATTATGAATGAACTTCAACCAATCACATCAACGAACCATATGACGTAGCATAGGTCACACCTAACCCATGCCCGTAGCTGCCAGTAGTTCCTCATAGGACGCCGATTAGTCCAAACCACTGTGGTTTAGCCACAAAACGCATAACTTGAAGCCTGGTCAGACCGTTCTCCAGAGAGAAACAGAACGTGAACTGGCGAGATCAGGATCGGCTCACAAGGCTAGGAAGATATGACACGGATGGCCAAACGGCCTGGCGAGATGTGTCGGCTGTTCCGGTCTGCTTAGGGGGGGCTTTGCGTGCACTGGTTCGTTTTTTATTGTACTACCCCTTCTCTGTATTATATCAGATCCTTCTCTGATGCTATATGCTTTTGATATTTGCTGCGGTCTGCTCATTTTTCCCCCACCCTTTTCGCGGTGTCCTCCGCAAAGCCCGCCTGACATGTTAATCTCCGAGCTGGAGTATTTTCCCCTCCCTGGAAAAACACAACACCCAGATATCAGCAGTCCTAGCCAAAACAATAAAAAACAAATACCAACGGAGATGCATTGTAATGCGGTCCAGTAAGAATACAATTACAGACAAAGGGCACGGCGCGAGTTGTGCAAGTAATGCATGCGAGTCGATACAACTGATGCTAGCAGGGATTCTAACATCTGGCAAGCACCACTGGTTTCAAAATGATGTATTCAATTAATTGAAGTCACTATAATTCAAGTTAATAGTACAACTTATTTGACTTATCCATAGACTAAACAATCCACATCCCAATGTGAAGGATAAATTAATTAATCATATTAATCATATGAAGAACACATTTCTTGGTACAAAAATAACAAAGCCCCCAAAACTTTCGTAACCATAAAAAACCACTCACCCCGGCCTGCAGGTCCTCGGACTTGCCCATGAGGTCGTCCAGTCTCTCGCCCCGCGCCAGGATGCGGTCTACGTTCTGGGTCATTATGTCCTTCACTCCGTCCACCTGGCTCTTCAAGGCCTGCACCTTGTCCTGTGGGGGGGGCTCCAGCCCATTACCTCGTTCCTGGACACACAGGCAAACAGACACACAGGTAAGAGACAGTGAAACAGACACAAGGGTTAGTAATTTGAGGCTAGAGAATTTGATCTGACGTCAGCCAAGGATGTGAGGCATGAGCCTAGGAGAGTGAAGGCATTAAAATGGCAGCTACCGCAATCAGCGCAACATGCTGGATGCATGTTGCGTGTGTCGGAGAATGAAGGCAGAATTAATGAATGTCCTTTAGCATACATTGAATTTGATTTGCTGACTTTAAATCCTCAATTGAATGCCAGATTGAATTACCGTTTTTTCTTTTCTCCAACATTAGCCCTAACTTTATGGCTTCATGGTCGATATGTGCACAAAGCTTAGGCTATATATTGATGAAAGTGAGGTATAAAGTGCTGGCAGACTTCT
>JAOPHQ010004279.1:192500-287500 GCA_030340625.1 Merluccius polli | reverse complement strand
TGGGCGTGACATGGAGGGAGATGATTGGCTGCTCTGGGCTGAGTCAGATGACACCCCACAAGGCCCTCTTTAAAGATATATTTAAGCAAACAGGAAGTGGGTGGGGCTGGGAAGGTAACCCAGCAACCCTTGAAAAACCTTTCAGGGGGTACATCCAAAGTCTTTTAAATTGCATGCACGTTTCCCTCACTAGCATCCTTTCCTGCTTCTTAGTCCCTCCCACTGAGGATGCATGGAGAGGCTGCTCTCATGTATCCTCGCTCACAGCTCCTCAGAGATCCCTCCTCGCTCTCGATCCAGACCTCACTGACCAGAACTACTACCAGTTCAATCGAGGATCGAGGAGCAAGGAAATATCAAATAGGAGACTTGGGATGCACCCAGGGTAATTTTTTTGTGGTTAAGCGACTATGGGAAGTTATGGATCTTTTTGTGATATACCCTTTTGGCTGATCGGCATGAGAAGTTAATCACTTCATACTTACCCCCCTACCAACCTAGCCACCAAATGTGGTGCAAATCCGTGCTCAACTTTTTAAAATATCCTGCACACACACACACTCAAGTCTCATTTAGGGGGGCTGCTGGGGACCACCACTTTGAAAAGGCCGATTTCATCACTTTTTAAAAGCATAACTTGTTCAAACATTTCTGAAAAATAGCTTGCACCAAGAAATGTTAACTAACAAATGAGAACGCTTTGAGTTTATTTGCACAATAAGAAAACATACAATGCAATGCAAGTATGCTAACATTTACATTGGGCTGACTGATATACACTGGTGCACCTGGACTGCTGACTCAGGCCAGGTGAGGCTGCTAAACCAGCTATCAACCACACACTCCACAGACACCCTTGCACACAGACACACAGATGGGGAGAAAACAGAACCTCCTTGGCAGAGGTAATGAGAATGCCAAACACACAATGTTATAGAAAATGCATGTTTATTTCTTTTCATAATGTACATGTTTATAGGGCAGGTCGGGTTATAGTCTATACAAAGCAAAAAGCAGTAAAAGATACAGAAAAATGAACAGTCTTTTAAAATACTAGTTCATGACCATTACATATTTTCTAAGAAGAGCAAAAAGGCTCCGGGATCCATTTTACATTATTCTGGGAAAAGGAGAAGTAAAATGTTGAGCTGTTGACATGAGGGACTCAGATATCATCATATACAAAGTCATAACGTGGAGAGAAGAGAGACAAAGACGAAGGAGGAAATATCTTCTTCACTGGCCTTGCTTGATGATAATGTCAGACATGTCATCCACCTTCACCAACTCCAGATTCTAGGAAAAAGAAGAAAAAACGTTAAACTAAATAAAATAAATTCTGAAACATGGCGGCCTCATGATAGGCAAGCTTTACAATGGGGTTCCTGTTGAGTTCAACTGGTAGAGCAAGGCATTACCAGGGGGTTAGGGGTTCCATTCCATGCCAAGAATGATAGTATTGCAAAATCTGTTGGAGGGAAGCACCCACCAAATGACATGGTGTATATACACATTAGAGAATGGGAGATTCATTTTGCACTCACCTTTTCATTAGCCAAGTGTAACAGAGCAACAAAAGCCAGTGGAACAGAAAGATTCTGGGCCATGGTGCTAGGCAGGCTGGGAGATAGAGAGAACAAGCATTACAATTCATCCTTAGTGCGTTTCCTGCCTACCGAGCAGAAGGGAGATATCTTGGGAGTCTGAGCTGGTCCGGTGGGCAAAGCAGGGGGTTTAGATCAGTGGTTCTATATCTATATCTATATACATACATACATACATATACATACATACACACATACTTTGTGTACTTGATTTAACCAATTATCAAGGAGGCAGGAAGAGGAAGAGAGGAAGGGTGGTGGAGGTACTAGGGTGAAGGTAGGGGTGGAGAAGGTAGTAGGGTGTAGGTAGGGGTGGAGGAGGTAGGAGTGGTGGGCATACCTTTTTAACAGGGTCTTTGTTGTCTGACTGAAAACCTTCTCGCCAGCCACCTCTGATGTCTCTGCAGGTTCTGACTCCTAGAGAGAGAGACATGAAAACTAGTGAATCAATGGAAAACCCGCGGGGGCATATGCATACACAGACACACACACACACACATGTATATATAATATCTTTTAATTAAAGGCTTTTATTTTGAAGGATGTTAGAAGCTTACCTCTTTGGACTTCTCCGGGCTTTCGGTCAAGAGAGACCACATGCTGTTCTTCAACTTCTTCATGTCCATCTTCTTGGCCGTCTTCGCATAGTTGATCTCGATTGTGTTCACCTGAAGGAAACAAGGTTAAAAAAGATTCATACTATGCAGAAATATAAACTTTTAATTTGAAGACATCCCCTCCACCTGTTAAGGCTGCGGTATACTCGCCGTTCCCAAGCTGTCGCGCGACGTTGTGACGTCAAAATGACGTAGATCTCGCCGGCGCGACAGGATTTTGGCCCGAACGCGCCGTGTCGCGCACAGCTCTTTTTTTTTCAGCGGCGCGCGACAAAGCGGAAACAGAAACACGGATGAGTTCGAAGGCACATTGTAATGCGCCTTATTGCTAAGGCTTCTTTCTTTATATGTTCTGGGGCCGTATTCACAAAGGATCTTAGCGCTAAAAGTAGCTCCTAACTGGCGAATTTAGGAGAAACTCCTAAAAATAATGGGCGTGTCAGTCTTACATTTAGGACTCCTAATTTTTTTCACTAAGAGCAATTCACAAAGTATTTTAGGCCTAAAAGTAACACCTAAGTCTAGGAGAGCCTAAAAGTCCTCGAGAGGACTCCTAACTCACTAAGACCTATTCACAAAGAATCGGAAAATGACTGCGAGACGAAATGTTTTGGAGACAATGGAAGACTGAATTGATCAAGAGATATCGGCTAAACCGTGAGGGTATAAAACTTGTTGTGCAATTAGTGCGGGATGCAATAACACCCCCGACTAACAGGAATAACCCGATTAGGAAATAAAATGTTTGGCAACACGATATTTAGCAACAGGGAAAATGCAACTTTGCAATGCCGACGATTTAGGAATATCGCAACCATCAGTCAGCCATAAACCAAACCATCAACGCGCTCTGTAGACCACATATCAATTCAATTAAATTCAAACTTTATTAAGGACACATCTCATGAAAGGTCCATAACACCAACACAACACAATAATAATAAAATAATAAAAATAGAATAAAAAATACATACACACACATATATATATATATATATATATATATATATATATATATATATATAGCCTACATACATATATGTAAATATATACACACACACACACACACACACACACACACGATTCCACAATGATCATATATTTACATACAGGCTAGAAGAGCTGACAGAGCTCAGTTCAAAGTTGGTTAAGGCTGAAATAATACCATTAATATCATCCAACAGTTTATCCGGTTTCCTTTGGACAATCAACAACTACACAGGAGGATCAAAGCCAACTTCATGGCATGCAGGTATGCCGGTGTGATCGGCGCTGTTGACGGGACGCACATACAAATAATTGCGCCATCAAAAGATGAGGACGTGTTCGTCAATAGAAAGAAAGTACATACATCAACACGCAGATTGTTGTTGATGCAACTTTTAACATTCTTGATGTGGTTGCAAAGTGGCCAGGGTCTACCCGTGATCCGCGTATTTTAATGGGGAGCGGTCTGAGGCGTGAGGCGCCATGTACCAGTTGAGTGTCTTGCTGGGTGACAGCGGCTGTCCCTGCAAGACGTCTTGACACCCTATCTCAATCCACAACCGGGAGCAGTTAAAGTATAACATGTAAGATTACGCTTAGTCCTATGCGTAAAAAACATCGTATTAGCTCTTTGTCGCCTTTTATTTGTTGAATCCATATTTATTATTATTAGCCTATTGTTTACTGTTTTCCTCCATATATGTTAGGGCACACAAAAATACACGAAATCGATTTCATGTCCTGCACGGCGAAATACGCCTCAGCCCAGAGAGGGAAAGTATAGGCCTAGTGATCACTGTATGCGCCACTCTCCACCTCCGGTATGGGCTGTTATTTAAAGTGTTGAATAGTGGAGATATGCTCATTGGATAATAGTTTGCAGTGTGCTTTTAATTGCCTCCTTGAATTAATGCAATTTACGTATTTTTATTGTTTGCTTTTTCTCTCTCTCTTTAACGTGCATATAGGCTACAACGTCATTATCGTGGTCTGCACAAACTTGTCATCGTGCGTGTATTCTGCTAACTGCACTGTCCATAACTATTTGATAGGAATTTCTAGCCGAGGCTATTTCCTTGTTCTTCGGTGATTCAGTGGGCTCGTTTCCACAGAGACCGCCTGCTCTGAACAACCAATCACCGACGTAATCCATAGCAACGGCGCGTCACTCTTAGTGATTTATCCTTAGTATGAGTAGGTCTCAGCGGCTTTGTGAATAACTTTTAAGAAAAAACTCCTACGTAAAATGTTTTAGCGCGAGTTAGGAGCACTCCTAGCGGTAAGATAAAATGCTTTGTGAATACGGCCCCTGTTTTATTGTGTGGTGTATGCCTATAGTTTTTCGCTAATAAACCGTGGTTTTATGTAAGTGCTGTCTACTGTTGTTGTGGTCAAAGACGAGTGGAATTACGTGGCTGAAAAACAATCTCAAAGCGGCAGTAAGTTATAAAATAAAAGTATATAGGCTAAGATAATCACTAAGTTATTAAGATGGATGCTTACAAACACTTCATATGAGAACTGCTGCCATACACTGGACTGTTGATGGCTGACCAGGTGGGGAAGTGATGTAGAATAATGTCGCGGCCACCAGCGCGAGTATAAATAGTTACCGTCCTCCCGTGACGTCACATTGTCGCGCGACAGCTTGGGAACGGCGAGTATACTGCGGCCTTTAGCCAGTCAAAATGTGAACGTATGAGGCCGTTTTTACGATGATTGGCTATAGAAGCATTGTGATTGGCTGGCTGGTTCCAACATGGCTGCTGACTCACCCTGTGGGGCTCGGGCACCAGGTCGTTCTCTCCATAGATGGAGAAGCCTTCGGGGTCCTGCGAGGAGGGGGTGACCTCGTCCCCGGAGGGCTGTGTGTCGCCGGATTCCCCAAAGCCTTCACCGTCGTCGTCGCTATCGCCACCCTGGAGGAGGAAGTGGGGAGAGACAGGAGAAAATTAATTCAAGTGTAGGCTAATGTTTTCCAATGGCAAGATCCCTTGTCCACTCTATACCTTATACACACCTCGACCTAAACAAAATTCCTGTATGTCTTGTCATATACATAATAATATATATAATAAACCAGTAGAAGGTGTCTGACCTGCAGGCCGGGGCAGAAGTTGGCGGTGTCGTTGGCGTTGTTGTAGTCGTAGTCTCCGATGCCCTCGGCCAGGTCCCCAGACAGCCGCTTCTGAGCCTCCTGGCGCAACTGGCATTACAAATACACAAGGAGAGCACAGTTAAAAACCATGATGGGTGACAGGCATGGTCAAGATTGGTCCACCTAAACAAGCGCTTAACCTAGGATTCATTTTTATGCTTCTTCGGTCTTACACTCGCAGAAAGGTCTTTCATGGGATAAGCTCATCGAAATATTGCCCCTTTATCTTTATTATCGTTCATTAATTTCCACAGCGACAACTTTTACCAGACTTGATACTAAAACTTGGTACTAAAGATATCTTTTTGTATTTTATTGCCATTGTAAAAGTATCTTTGAGGGTCTTGAAAAGGGCGTAACAAATAAAATGTATGATTATTTATTTAATTACAAAGTTTGGTTAGTCTAATTATATATTTTAAAGAGTAACATAGAACTAAAAGCTAACAGGAACAACAGCACCCCCTAGGTTAAAATATAGTACTGCAGTGGCTACCGGTAGTGGTGGTGGTACCGTACCGTGCTGGAGGGCTTGAGGCTGAGCTGGGAGAGGGTCTCTGGGGGGAACTGGAATTCGCTGGGCAGTGTGGTCTTCTTGTTGCTGGAGCTGAGGGCTGACTTGGTGTTGGTAGTGGCGGCCTGCGGGGAGAGAGACAGAGAGACAGAGAGAAGGAACGTCAGCATTGTTATGCAGGCTTCCCACTCTCGCTCAATTGTAAAATTCCCTGACAAAAAATGTTTAATTTAAAAACGTAACATGACATTTTGTTCAATGACCAAAAGTATTAATAACGTTGTCTACATACGACTCCATGATCAGTTTCTGGTAAATAATATATTCATCACATTTTAACAGCTATTCAATGAAAGTGAATACAGTGGGGAAAGAAATGCGTTACATAGTGATCTTTTTGTGATAGAGGCAGAGGAATTGACTGTTCAAAACTCCCTGACATTCAAGAAACTCCATGACCCCTGGGAACCCAGGTTATGGTCATAGCCTGGCTACAGATTCATTTAATTCTGTCTTGGTCATTCACTTTAAAGGTCTCATTCCGCGAGAAACAGTTTAATACTTGTTTTTGTTGAAATACTATAGGTCTCACCGAGTTGCATGTGCGTGCTGCGCGTGAAAACGTTCTTCTACCCCCATTGCCTGTATTTGGCAATGAAAGAACAGAGAAAAAAACACTGAGAAAAATCAGCGGATGAGAAAAGCCCCACGGACTGACGTCAGTCCGTGAATTAGTATTCATGGCCTCGCCTCCGCTACCGCCCACCGAAAGTCAGGAAGTAGCAGGACTGTGCAACAGCACAGTCGCGATTCTCGACTCGTCTCGCACTAGTTGAATATGGAGCGGAAAAATCCTCACTGCGCACTGGAGGTAGCGTCACAGTGCTGTTAGCCAACCAGAGGCGAGTTCATTAGCATGTCATGCATATTCATGATGAGAGGCGAAATCGTGTCGTTCGCCCCCCCCCCACCTCCCCCACCAAACTAAAACAGCATGAAACAGGCGCGGCAGAGCATTTTTTTTAACCAAAACCGGTACTGAGGGTATTTATTAACACTAGAGACCACCGCAAAATTAATGAAAAAACGATGAGATGAGACCTTTAAGTGAACTGTGAAAGACTTCAACCGTAAATCATTAAGATATGAATGTTGGCATAACCCGTTTCTACCCACTAGAGTCAGACCGGCATGACGGTGTGTCGAAATGCACAAAATTCCACCTGTCACTGCCATCAGTGAATCCTCAATCCCAACAACTATATCTTCTTTCAAAACACCCCTAGCCCCTACCCAGCCCTTTCTTTAGGCACCATTTTACTTTTATCTTGTGGTCTCTGAAACTTTAATGCCACCACACACATAAAAAAGGCATAACACGTTTTTCTCCCTCCCTACAGGAGACAGCTGTGACCCGGATGTACCTGCATCCACTACAATTTACCGAGCCATACCGGTGGTGTGTACCGCTGTCACGACTACCGGAGTAGTAATAATTTAAAAAAAAACAGCCAGGAAGCCTTTTAACGCCGCTGGCGGTTGGAGGCACGCACCGTGTCGAGACACCCTGTGCTAAGGCGCAATTGTGGCCGTGTGAAAGAGGTGAGACCGAACGGTGAGATGGGAGGGATGGGGGAGGAGGGGGTGACCCGGCATTAGAGACCAGCTAGCTAGAGGTTTCACACCGAGCCTTTTCCCAATGTCCGACCATTAGGTGACGAGCGACAGCCAGGTTCACAAAATGGCAGAGGAAAAAAATACAGTGTGAAACCCATTAGGTAGAAAACTGGTGTCTGTTACCTGCTGTGCCTCTTTCTAGCTATTCACATTGACTAAAGGAGTGAGGGGTGGAGGAAGTACAGGATTTAGGTCGTTACTAATCCAGAAGTTTGACAATGCCATAGCTGAACTTCTGGGGGGAGAATGCACAGCGCCCGGGCAGGAAACCGGAAAGTGTTTCCCGTTTTGCTACGGATATATTCCTCTGAAGATAAACTCATTCACGAGTGGCAAAACGATGGATTTCTATAGTGCAGGGTTTTTCCCGCATAGAGAATTACGAGGCGGCCACCTCCGTCAAATTTCGTGCCGCCTCAAGCTCTTGACAAAACTCACTACTCTCTAACAAGTGTTGCACTCGCGGTGGATTTCTGTCATTTGTAACTGCAATTGTGGCACTACGCCAACATGGTGGCGCTGTATCGTAATCAGTTGAATCACCGCTCTCTAGACTAATGTACCGGTACATAATTTTCTCAACCTCACATCAGCTGGCCAGCGTTCTGTGAGCTAAATCAACCCGCTAACTAATTTTTTTCAGGAACACAAAAAATAATGCAAGCTAGAATTGCCACAAAATATTAATTAACACGCTTACATTTTAATGATTTGCACTAGTATATAAAATGAAAAATAGGAGGCTGAAATGTTCTGCCTCTGGTTGTGAAATGTGTAAATGAAAACAAAGACTTTTATGTTATATTTATGTTCAACTACACTGCAAGAGGGCCCCTGTGAACTGTAAATGGAAACAATAGCTTGTTATATTTTATTTCATTTCAAACAACTTTGCTGTTTGTTAACTGTAAATTAACACATTAGCTGTTATGTTGTATTTAATTTAATGTTGAACAGGGCACCTTTTTTTAAAATAAAATGACGTGATAATTGTCATTTTCCTCAATCATTCAATAATTGGAAGAATTCACGCATGAATTTTTTTCCTCCCGCAATGGTACATTTATTTTGAGCCAGTAGTGGCCACTCTAGAAGACAGGTTTGATTTCAAACCTTTACAGACACTTTGGGATGAGACACCTAAGGATGTCGTTGTCCAGACAGGACGTTTTAGCTTTTCTTCCTTCCGAAAAGTTTAGTTTACCAGTGCTGGCCGAGTTTGTGTTCACTGTTGGCCAAGGAGGAATAGCACAAAGGGAAGACGATGCCATCGTTTAAGTTATCAGCCCTCTATTGGATCAGAGATTTAAGGTCGGCCATATCACGTTTATTGTGGTTCTGCCGGTCAGGTTGTTTTCAGTAGAGACCAATTCCATGTAATGTGCATCTACAGATCTCCGCCCCCAGCAACATGATTGGTCGAAAATAAATTTGAAGCGAAAGAAAACAAACACCCCGTTCACCCAGATTTGAACTCGTCTGCCATTTAGACTTTAGATTAACATCTAAAGATCTTAACATCTAAAGTCTGACTTGTGAGACTAGGTTGTTACTTACTCTTGTGGTGCGGAAGTGTGTCTCAAAATTGACGTCATCATTGAAGTCCAACTCGAAGGTCTTCTTGGGCTTCCTCTTGCGCGTCTCCTTGTCAGGCAGGTGGTCGACTAGGAGAGGAATATTAATCCACACCTTTTAATTAACCATTACATCTGCAACCGTCAATACTGTGGGCACGGTACAGGTACGGTACACGGTGTTCACATTAATCAAATAAACTGGACATTGGGGTCAAGTGTACTGGGATCCAGGCCCGGGTCCCTGGTGTGAAAGCGCCCTCAGACTCACGCTTGTGCTTGGGTTTGAACTGCCAGTATCCGGGCCCGGCCCAGGTGGCCATGGTGCGGGGGCTAAAGTACGAGTACTCCCTGGGCTGGGAGGACAGCTGTAGACACATGGTATTAATGTCCCCTTCACCGATGGGAATCACGTCCCTGGACACAGACACACGGACACACTTTAATTATCAGATGTGCAGTATAACATGGTCATTCTGTGGTCATCTACATATTACAAAACATACATAGTCGTGAAAATAAACATGAAGAGCATAAGAAGCAAAGGGAAGCGTAGTTACAAAATATAAACTGCAACACACACAAATACGAATAAATGTATTCAGTCACATAAGGTGTGTTGTGACCGTGAGTTTACTTTTAAATCTCTTAGTGATGGCACCAAGTCAATGACTTCCCCCCCCCCCCCCCCCACCCGATACAAAAGAAAGAAATACTTTGAAGTTGTAAATTGGCTATAGAGAACAGGCCTCTGTAGCAAGGGTCCACAGGTGGGATTGCGGTCTCCATTCCCTTACACACCAACGACCAGCTGGGCTGGAGCGGAGTTTAACACATTTGTCGGCAGACCACTGAGGGACGAAGCTAATTAAACGAAGCAGGACACCATACAACACAACTGGCAGAGGAGGTTGCATTATTGCTATTTCACTCTGCCCATTATGGATAGTCCCACCTCCCCTCAGCTTGTTATGCTTCCTTGTCCCCAAAACACAGTAGGTTTTCATGCCAATTTCAAACTTTCCCAAGCTTCAACTTTTAACTATCCTCTCTGCATTCTACAGTTGAACCTTTGTTTAAACAACAACAGACAACAAGGGGGGGAGAATGTGTGGAGTAACCATTAAGTAATTTAGCAGATGCTTTCATCCAAAGAAGGCGACTTACAGTGAATTTATTTTAGATACACGTCATTAAGGCGCAGGGGTTAGGGCATCAAGCTCAGGGATGCCTACAAGTAGACTCGGGACATTGGGGTTTGAACCCGGCACCCTTTCAGTTGGGAGTCAAACACCCCAATCACTATCCTGCCCGATTTAAGAGAATTCAAAATTCATTCTAGAAACAGGGCATTGAGGATCAGACTAGCCTATAGGTAGGTTTGGGTGGGGCTTGAATCCAGGACTTTTTGGCTGGGAGAGTATCTACATTTAGCAGATGCTTTTATCCAAAGCATACAATCAGAATTGGAGTAACTGCAAACAAATCCAAGTTCTGTACGCTTTGTGTGTGTTTCAATAGTAATAATTACATCATCTCAGAGATATGAAAATGGTACATCTCCACAAAGTGCAAAAAATGATTAAAACATAACTCTAATTTTGTATGCCTGTTACATCAAAATCAAATTAAAAACTGTTACAACTCAGCAATTGCTTCATTACCATTATTGTTGATATACAGTAGGCACCACATCATTTTAATTGAATCGATAATCTGTTAAGCCCCAATCACAATATATCAGACATTGTCATAATCGTGCAGCCATACTTCTACGAATATTTCTTTTTTTTATTTATTAGAAACTAAGCGTACAGATTTTGCTCTGCCACCCAAAGTTCACCATGCTGATCTTCAAGTTGTTTGCAATCCGCCATTTAAACAGAGAGCGAAGGTTGTACCAACACTGTGACGTTCCCTGTCATCGCAGCCTTTGACCCTAGTGGCAGCAGCCATTAAAAAAAGGCTTTTCTTTTTGTGGAGGACGCTCTTTCAGGTAGGCGGTTGTAAAACATTAGACAACATACAGTGTTCCTACTTCCTACTGTGGTTCTTACCGTTCCTTGCCGGAACCTGATGTGGCGCAGCCGTCCCTGAACTCCACGGCACCTCCATCGCCCTCCTCATAGTCCCCGTCGAAGTCCTGGCCCAGGTCCCCACAGTCGTCGTCCTCCGGCTCAGGGTCGGCATTGAGGTCAAACACATGCTCGCCCTGCTTGATCTTCTCCAGCATCTGGTTCATGGTCTGGTGATGGAGAGAACAGGTCTTCATATTTCGCCCAGATGCTTTTATCCACAGCGACAGTTTGCAGTGAGTTCCGATAAAGGTCATTAAGGAGCAGGTAGGGGTTAGGGCAGTGATATCCAAACCTTAATCTTTAGAAAGAAGCCCATGAATTAACTAATATTTCATTGTGTTTAGCCCCAATTGTTCACTCAATGTTTTTAACAGTACATGAAGGCATTGTTGATTACTGCAATAATATTGTTACTGATTAGGTGAGCCCTGCAAAATGGTAAATACATTTTAGATTTTTGGGTCGTGACTTAATGACACATGTGGGTCCTGACTCCTGGGGCCAGACCAGTTGATAACCACTGGGTTAGGGTATCTTGCTCAAAAGATGCCTAAAGTTTGGCTGCAGAACCCAGAACCTTTTGGCTGGGAGTCGAACAACCTCGCCACTACAGTACTATCCTGCCCGCCTCACAAAGAAGACAAGGGACAATCAAATACTCTCATTTGAAATTAAACAAAGTTCCAGATGCGGACACAGTTGATCAGTATGCCTGCTTGACGACCACTACTGGGCTTCGGAGGGGGTCACCGTGGCAACATTCTCAGGCGTTATTATTTGGACTGACCTGGTCTGGTTTCCAGTTGGTGAAGGAGAAGTCCTTGAGCGAGGGGCAGATGGACACCTTTTCTTTGACCTGTCGCAGACCACCTGTGGTGACAAGGAGGATCTTTAGTCTGATTACAGATGTGGATGTTTTATTTTTATTTATGGTCCAATTCCCATTTTTATTATAGTCGCCTTTGTACTGATGTGTGCTCAGTACACTCACGATCTCGAGTTACACATCTATGCGATCTTATTTCTAAATGACGATTCACGTGCTCCTACTCCCCTATGCATTCCCGTCACGCTTCATTCATGTGTTGAATCCTTTGCTTCAGCACAATCCCAGTTGCGAAATCAATCACACTTACACGATAAAGCAAAACACGCTATTAATTCAACACTTATGTCATACAACTCCAGTAGTTCTCTCATCTCTCTTCCTCACTCACAGCGCTCACTGCCGCTGTCCTCCCCATTCCCAGAGTCCCCGTTACTATAGTAAGTTAAAGGGAGTCTTGTTTATTGTTTCCTCGAGACGCATGCATGTGCAATAAATGTTTTTATTGAAGAAAATAATTGTGAGAATCGTGATTCTCACAATTCAATTCTTAGGGAGAAAAATCATGATTCACATTTTAGCAAGAATCGTGCAGCCCTATTAAAGACATGGTGTAAGGCAAATTCTGAGATTTGTTTCTACACACATTACACACATTAGAAAGTAATTGCTAAAAACATGTGAAAACACTGTATAACCATTCAATGCTGAATTGTGGAGTTAGACTGTTTTTCAACATTTTCGCATTCTGGATTTTATGGGCGGAGCTTAAAGGGTACATGATGACTTAACGCGCTACCCATTAGCATTTTAGGTAGACTTTAAGACCCCATCTCATCTAATCAGAGGACCAAGAACGCTGTGTCATTCTGTCTGCAAGTTTCCACGGCTGAAGTAATAGAGCAGTAAAAAAAAAGACAGACAGAGTGAGCGAGATAGAGACAGAAAGAGAGAGTGAGGGCGGTGGGTGGGGTAGTACGTACCAGTGAAGGGGGACGCTGGGACGTGCTGTGGGGGTGGGGGGCTGGCAGGGGGTCTGGAGCCAAGCAGGGTGAGGTGTGAGGGGAAGAGGAGCTCGCAGCGGCTGTCCTCGCTGAAGAGCACCGACAGGAAAACCCCCGCGGTGCTGCTCTCGTCAAAGGACGACGCCATGCGCTGGAACATGGGGTCCACCTGCAGACCGAGTAGAAAAGACCAGATTATTATTTGCACCGGCGGAGACCATTCAGACCCACAGTGTGGAGGATTTGGAGAAAAGTTGGCTTTGGTGCGCACAGAGGAACCGTCCTTCCGTTTGAAATGTGTGTGCTTCAAAGTAGCTTCTCAAGGTTTCTTTTTGATTGATGATTAGCAGACTTTTCCTTGCTCTTTGGGGGGGACTAGGCTTAGGGAGTGTCGTAATGTGGGCCTGTGAAGCCCTTTGAGACTAACTGTGACTAAGGTCTGTACAAATAAAATTGACTTGACTAGAAGAATAAAACAAGAGACTCACTTCACACTTCCTCTCGGACTCTGTGCTGTTGATATTTCCCAGGTTCTGCTCCACCGTCTTCTTGGGCTGTCTCTTCTTCTTCGCCTGCTTGGGGGCAGCCACCTCGCCCGCTGCGCTGCCCTCCTCACCTCCGTCCTCACCTGGAGCTGCTCCCGGCCATCACACACACAAATCAATCATACACACAAACAAACATCATCTAACTAGGGACCAAGTCAGAAACCTTGGCGTGCTGATACTCAGATTTGACCTTCAGCAGTCATATCAAATCCATCACCAAAACAGCCTTCTATCAGCTTAAGAACATATCCAGAGTGAAGGGTTTTATGTCTCAAACAGACCAGGAGAAGTTGATTCATGCTTTCATCTCCAGTAGACTCGACTACTGTAACGGTCTTCTGACTGGACTCCCACAAAAAAGCATTAAACAGCTGCAGCTCATTCAGAATGCTGCAGCTCGAGTTTTAACCAGAACAAAGAGATCAGAGCACATTACTCCAGTTCTAAAGTCTTTACACTGGCTCCCAGTCAGCTACAGAATAGATTCTAAAGTTCTGCTACTGGTCTACAAATCACTGAATGGTTTAGGTCCAGAATACATGAATGACATCTTAGTAGAATACAAACCCAGTAGGGCTCTGAGATCTACTGACTCAGGTCAGATAGTGGAGCCCAGAGTTCAAACTAAATATGGTGAAGCAGCTTTTAGCTGTTATGCTGCACAAAACTGGAACAAACTACCAGCTGAACTGAAATCAGCCCCAACTGTGAACATTTTTAAATCCAGGTTAAAAACACTTCTCTTCTCCTGTGCTTATGATTGAGCTCGTTCTGCTCTATTATAGTATTTTATTTCTTTCTCTTTCTATTATGTCCTTTTAAGTCATTATTTTATGCTTCTGTAGCTGTTTTTATTTATTTTATTTTTTTTATTTCAATTCTTACTGTTTTATGTAAAGCGCATTGAGTTGCCATTGTGTATGAGGGGGGGGGGGGGCTAGATAGATAGATAGATAGAAAGAGAGAAAACTGGGTGTGCGGGACCACCAGTGATGGGTCCACTCGAGGTTCTGACCTTCTTCAGGTTTGGTCTCGGAGCCGAGTCCACCCAGAACCCTGTAGGCGTCGGCATGGACCGCGTCCACCCTCACCGCGTAGATCTTTGTACTGGCGTCCAGCGTCCCTGCCGCCACCTAGACACACACACACACACACACACACACACCTTAAAGGAACTCTGATACAAGCAAGCAGTGTACTGTAAGGAGGTAGACAAGAAACAGGGATACAAATCATACCTTAAAGTTTGTGATCTCAGAATCCTTCTGCTTGAGAATATCCGCCATATAGTCGATCAGGTGCAGACCAAAGGCATTCTTTGTGGTGATTTTCTGAGGAAGACAACATCATACTCATTTGATTTTTAGCAAACATAGCTTATATCCGTTTGTTATTTCAAATTTGATTGTATGTGTTGGTTGTTCTCAGCCCCATCCTATCTGCTAAATTACTAAATGTAATGGACAAATATTCTTAAAGTAAAATGTCTTCAAACTCAATCTACACTGAGTGCGAACATACTTACGTTCTCAGTGGACAGTTTGATACAGGTGGAGTAGTGCTCTGAAATCTGCGCGTTCGACAACTTGGGAATAGCGGCGGGGGTTCCTGTGGCGCTGCACACACACACACACACACACACACACACACACTTAATTCATCACCTTTCTATAATATAAGGTAATCCAGATGGAGGGATTCTCCTGGTCCTTACCTATGAGAAGCAGAGTCGTTAAAGGAGGAGTCGGCGGCAGACTGGAGGTCGATGACCCTGGATTTCCGCCTCTGGCGCCTCTCCTTCTCGTCGTCGTTGCCGGGGAAGGCGGCGAGGAGCGGGGTGCTGCAGGACGCCGGGGACATGCCCTTGTTGCTGGGCTTCAGGGACGGGGTCCACTGGGACGGCCGGGGGACCGGCGTGGAGGAGACGCTCATCGTAGCTGGAGAGAAACAACCCAAAGCACATGACACATCACATCACTATCGGTTTTAATTGCCAGGTAAGACCCCCAACACCGCGAGGAGCTTGTTGTTATGGTGCGTTCCCATTAGGAACCACGGCCTGTGCACCAAACCTAAAATCCCTGGCCCAAAAACATCATGCCCCTGGCCCAAATAAAGAGTGCTTTTAATTTAGACCCTGACCTAGTCTCACAAATCAGATATAGCATAGTAGGACTGGTGGGCCCTGACCTAAGCTTTGAGTCCCACATCAGAAACAGCCCATTAACATTAACATAACATTAGTATTCATAGGACTGTAAACATCACAGTCTTGACGTTAGTAACAGTCAGGCCTACAGCTAGTTTCAACTAACTTCCCCTTTTCCTCCGGTTTCACTTGTTTAGCACTTGGCATTGCTGTCTCGCTGTATAAATACAGCTTGGTTTGATTTGTACAAATCAAGATAGAAATACAAGACATATAAAAAAACATAAAGTGTGCGTTATAACTGCATTAGGGCTAACCAAGCACAGCACACACGCGTGTGTGTGCAGTGCACTTAAAAACACAATATACGCTACATATAAAAAGATCATGTTTAATATTTTTTAAACGCGTTAATGTTTTGCATATGCGAGTCTTAACTGATTGACTAAACGAAGTAGAAAACATCGTTAAGATACAACACAGCTCTCAAACTCCGCGGATTTGAAGGTCTTTGTTTTTCTACTTGTAGTTGAGAAGAGCAACTATAGCAAACCGCCCAGCAGCTAGCTTACCGGACCCCCAGGTCCAGAGCGTGCACACCCCCAAAGTAACTTTACGTACCTTGTTTTTTTTTTTAACGATGATCCAGATCCAGAATAGCCAAATGAAGATGAATATGTTGAATGTGTTGTAATGAAGCTGAGATCACGCTGGCCTCTCCTTCCTGCTCGCTTTTCAAAAATTGCGCCGAGATGTTTACGGCAGGCGTGACGTCATGACGCCAGACCACGCCCCCACAAGGTCTCCTTGGACGGTGACAGCCAGTGGTGAATATGGCTGATTATGGCTTATATATATATATATATATATATATATATATATATATATATATATATATATATATATATATATATATACTTATATACTATATATACATATATATATATATATATATATATATATATATATATATATATATATATATATATATATATATATATACTTATATACTATATACATATATATATATATATATATATATATATATATATATATGTATATATATATATATATATATATATATATATATATATATATATATATATATATATATATATATATATATATATATATATATATATATGTATATATAGTCTCAACCGCTCTTATTAATCATCCGTTGCTCAACCTACGTCGCAGGTGCCAGTGCAGTTGCTTTGAATACATTGCACATTGAACGCCCCCCCCCCCCCCCCATATGCAGGTAAGTTATTACACATTGTAAAAGTATTACACTCTTTAAGCTCGTTTTTCGTACATTGTTACACTGTATTAAAGTCGTAATGCAGAACAGTACCGAGGCGAGTGTTTGAACTGAGGACGTGTGTCACTAGATGGCAGTAAACCACCAGGGTCCAACTGCAGACAGCCTACCATCACAGGCCTTTCCCTGGATACAGACTGTGCGCTTTCCATGGTAAAATGTGGTTAATTGTGTTAAGTCTACAAAAAAATATATGTAGGAAAATATATGGCAACGTATATTATTTAATTTTATTGAACCGGCTATCCTTCAAGTCATGAAATGACTTGACCACCCTTATCCATCAGACTGTAAGAGATATTGCTTTTTAATTTTAATTTTGATTTGATTAAATTACCACATTAAGTCAACTGCAATACGTCCATAAGTCCACCCTATCCCTTTTTCATTACTGGGTGTAATCGTGCAAGAAAAAGGTTAAAAGGGATCTGTCGTCCGTGGAGAAATCTGAGGAAAACTAACAGTGTGACCACCTGACAGCAGCCAAGTCATGATGTGGATTTGAAGGCCAGTCTTGTAGATAACCCCACAGTCCTCCACCATGCTGCCCTCCACTGAACAGTTGAATCGCCTCCATAATCGATGTTGACAGCTGAAACTAATTTAATTATAACGCGGAGTTCGCACTAATCATTTGGACAGGCTCAGATACATGGACACCAATTTTCAACAGAAACTCAAAACCAAGCATAAAATATTAAAGGTCTCAAAACGGTCGTCGTTATTGGCTTAATGATAATAAGCCACTAATGGGCTACTTGAATTAAGTAAACCAAATGAAGAGATGTAAAATAACATGAGAACATCTCTTGGTATGGAAAGACGACAACGCTGTCTTGTGTCTGCTGTGGGCTGTCTCCTAATCCATGTTGACAAAAGCCAGCAAATATGACCCACCTAACACATCTTGGCTCCCTGCCTCGACATCTTTTATAAACAACTTGTTCCCTAACATAACCACTCTAACTTGTTCCCTAACATAACCACTCTATATTACTACAACTTGTTTCCTAACCACTCTATATTACTACAACCTGTTCCCTAACATAACCACTCTATATTACGACAACTTGTTCCCTAACATAACCACTCTATATTACGACAACTTGTTCCCTAACCACTCTATATTACAACCACTTGTTCCCTAACATAACCACTCTATATTACAACAGCTTGTTTCCTAACCACTCTATAATTACAACCACTTGTTCCCTAACATAACCACTCTATATTACAACAACTTGTTCCATAACATAACCACTCTATATTACGACAACTTGTTCCCTAACATAACCACTCTATATTACCACAACTTGTTTCCTAACATAACCACTCTATATTGCAACCACTTGTTCCCTAACATAACCACTCTATATTACGACAACTTGTTCCATAACATAACCACTCTATATTACAACAACTTGTTTCCTAACATAACCACTCTATATTACAACAACTTGTTCCCTATAACCACTCTGTCATGGATTCCCTCTGCCAGCCTGGTAACTACACTCGATTGGCCCTAATCACCTTCACCTGTCCCACTCTGCTCTGTCTCCCTTAGCCTCGTTAACTCTCCAGCTGCACTGCATTTGCCAGTAACCATGCTCTGCATTTAAGGTCCTGTGTTGCAGTCAGTTCTTGTCAGATCGTCTGCAAGCTCACTCGTGTTACCAGTCTGCTCCTACTTTCTCTGACTCCTGTACCCGGACCTGCCTGGACTCCTGCCCTGTTCTCCCATCCTGGAAACCCGACCTGCCTTTGTCTTCGACTCCGATCTCTCTTCTGCCCCGGTAATTTCAACCTGCCTTCTGCTTGACTCTTTTGACTTGGATTTGCCCTGAACTGTGCCACTGCCTTGCTTTCACCTGCTGTTGTTGTGTGTGTGTTTTCCCCAGGACCTCCCGGATTCTCCAGCTCCAGGATTTGCTTCCCACTTCCCTGGGGAGGCACACACACACACAGCACCTGGGACCCCCTGGAACCCTTGGACGCCCAGAACTCTGAACACTTCTCCTTCCCACTCCCCTTTCCCTAAATTCAATAAATACCCTTCTGGGTTCGAACGCACTTGGTTCCTCCGTCTCGTACCTGACACACTCTATATTACGACTACTTGTTTCCTAACATAACCACTCTATATTACAACAATTTGTTTCCTAACCACTCTATATTACAACAATTTGTTTCCTAACCACTCTATATTACAACAACTTGTTCCCTAACATAACCACTCTATATTACAACAACTTGTTCCCTAACATAACCACTCTATATTACAACAACTTGTTCCCTAACATAACCACTCTATATTACGACAACTTGTTTCCTAACATAACCACTCTATATTACAACAATTTGTTTCCTAACCACTCTATATTACAACAATTTGTTTCCTAACCACTCTATATTACAACCACTTGTTCCCTAACATAACCACTCTATATTACAACCACTTGTTCCCTAACATAACCACTCTATATTACAACAACTTGTTTCCTAACATAACCACTCTATATTACAACCACTTGTTCCCTAACATAACCACTCTATATTACAACCACTTGTTCCCTAACATAACCACTCTATATTATAACCACTTGTTCCCTAACATAACCAGTAATGACGAGAAGAGAGGGGGGGGAGTGACATCAAGTAAAAGTGTGAAAATACGAAATTCTGTATTTTTTCTATTTTGTTGTGGTATTTTGGAGTCTTTTAAACAAATACAATGTTTACTGATTTGATCTGAACAATAAAGGTTGCCTATTGAAACCATCTCTGTAGGGCTGGGCTCAGATATCGTCTTAGATTTTGGATATCGTATTATCGTGATATTGCAAGTGCTGTCTATAAAGGCTTCATTACAGTAAATTGGCGAAAGATGAAAAGGTGAAAAAATACGTTTTAACCTTGAATATTCTTAGCTCTGGCCTAGTGTTGCTTGTGTATTTGTCTTGAGTAAGATGGTCTGGCAACACAAAGCTGTCAAACTCCCTGTGATTTGTTTGGGACAGGCGTGTGTGTGTCTGTGTGTGTGTGGTGCTGTATAATCTCCTTAATGCATCCGAGGTGAAGCACTTCGCTGTGATGCATGGCTATGGCTTGAAAACCTAAATAAACTTTGACAGCTAATGTGTGTGTCAAGATTTGTGTTAAACAGAGAATAGTCATATAGTCGCACACACACGCACACACACACACACACGCACGCACGCACGCACGCACACACACACACACAAACAGAAGTAGAGGGAACATTTATCTCTACAGTGAATGCACCTGCACATTTGAATCAGCCAGGACTGCAGTATTGATTTTTTGCGCTTAGCTTATTGATGGAATATGACAGTGACATTATCAAATGCCTCCACTTTTCTCTGCCTCATCTTGAATCTTGTATCTTGTATCTGTGCTGTTGGTGTTGGCAGTGGCAATGCGTTTATTGCTTAAATTAGCTTAATCTCTTTCATTGCACACACAACACGACGTGACATCACTAAAGGTCGACTAATCCGTTCTACTACGCATGTGTTTTCGGCCCACCAGGAAATCAAAAGCTGTTGACTCAGTGTCAGAAACTCACTGACCACAGAGTCCATGTAACTCATCACTTAGTTACTCACACAGTATGTTCCTGTTAAGGTTAATTGGAAAATTAACTCAAGGCGAGAGAGACCCAAGGCCTATTGTCTCATCGGTTTTGTCATCAGGGTAGTGGCCAGGTCTGGCCAGGGTCCAAGCTTGGGACGAGATCTTTATACAGTGTATCAGTGCGGTGCTTTTAGTGGAATTACATTACTGGTTGGGACTAGGGACAGTAAAAGGCATGACCGGAGAGGAAAGTGCAACATAGTTATGGCAATGTCAGCCAATGTAGAGTGAACCACTTTATCCTTGGTCAGCTAGATGATTGCTTTACCCAGGTTGCATCCGAAAATGCGTACTACATATGTGTACTGTTATACTTTTACAAGCGAAAGGAATGCTATTTTGTGGACATACTACGGTGTCACGGGTTTCGCCATTTTACATGCTGACAGCCTTAAATGATGGCGACATGCTATATACTAACCAAGTATTATTTATCCATACCACAGAATTACTTAATCCCGATTGGCCAATAATGTTCCAAGGGTGTGCATTATTATTCAATAACAGGACACCTCTGCCTTTTAACAGTTCCACATCAATGCGCTACAAATCCAACATTAACAACAACAGTCAAATACAACTATGGACCAGATGTTTCCATATGCTCAAAACACTGCAGAAGAATATTATAATTTCAGCTGATTAAGTCGTTCAAAAAACAATAATGTTATAGATGAAAGTAACTTAAGTAACTGGTATAAGTGGAAGAAACCACTCCGGGGTGTCCCGTTATTGAAATTCAATGTTATTGAATGTGTAAATATGATTTTGGACAGACTATTCTCACATACTATTTAGTACGCTATATGCAGCTTTGGCAGTAGCCCTCCTTCTTTTCCCAAGGGTCCTGGGAAAAGAAAGCTCCTGGTTGGTTGTGATTAATTGCCAGAGTTCATTGTTATGCATTAAAGTGGAATATAATATTAAAGTGGAATATAATCATTTAGCAGTATTCTGTTTGTCTCGGTTTGTTAAACTGGGATTAGCACAATTCCCACAGCCAATTGTTTTAACAATCTCAGCATCTGGTGGTGTCTGTAACCATCATCTTCAATTCAATTAGTCCTTTTGAAGAAGCAGCACATGTAACTATCCATGTTTACTAAAGGTGTTCAGCATATTGACTTCCAGGCTTTTAATAGTCAGCAGGCATCTGCAGCAGAGCAATGTCTGCTTCAGTAAACTATCACGTCTCATGTCCAGAAAACTGTGTTGATTACCTGTCTCCACCCTGATTGTTTCCACCTGTGCCCTTACCTTGTGTGTGTATATATAGTCCGTATCTCCCGTTGTCCTGTGCCAGTTCGTCTTGTCCCATGTCAGAGAACCAGCGCTTTAGCCAGTTCATTGTCAGGTCTTGTGGCTTTGCTACTTTGCTAATCTAGAGTGATTTTCTGTTTGTTTCGTATTCCTAGTTTAGCCTCATTAGGGTTATCAGTTTGTCCATTTGTTTTTCTTAGTCTAGCTTTAGTATTGTGAGTTTTAGTTTATACAATTAGTGTAGAGTTTTTTCCTCTGTAAAGAGTGATTTTTATGTTGTTTAATTAAACTTTATTTTGAAACTTTTGGTCTGAAGAGTTGTGCATTTGGGTTCGGGTCCATAGTTTGGGCGTGACATCAAGTCTGGTACTGCAGAACTAATATCAAGCTAATAAAAATTGGATTTGAGAGCATTTGTGAGGATTTATGCATTTTTTTGGTGGTCTGTGGAGTTTTGTTGTGTTGTTAAAAACTAACACTTAAATGTATTTTAGTGTATGGAGCAGGAAGGTGACTGACTAATGTTGAATATTGTATTGTGATTATGTATTCTATTCTATTGAGTATTCAGGAATTAAATTCCTCCAATATTCACCCTGCCATTGTAGGCCCACATTTTATGTCTCAGACAGCTGGGCTCTCATTGAATGTCAAGGTGGTTGCAGAAACATCACTATTTCTCTCTCTCTCTCTCTCTCTCTCTCTCTCTCACACACATAAAACCACACACGCAGCAATTCATTTCCACAGTATTTATATTTATTAGATGTTTAACTAGCTCCTCTAATCCATAAAGAATTTAACAACTAATATCTAATGCATTAAAGCCTTTTGAACGCAGTACATCAGAGGAAAGTTGGAAGTTGGATTTGAGGACACTGTAATGGCCCCCATCTCCAGCTGAGTCACCCGCCAGGTATTCCATGAATACTGATGGTGCATATCCAAAACAGCCAGATGCCAATGTTTCAAATATTCATTTCATTTCTTGACCTATTAATGGCATGTGTCAGCCAAATCATGCAAGAGATACCTAAAGTGTGTGAAAGATTGTGATTGGTGGGGCAGTGTGCGTCTTAATTGCTTGATGAAGACTCAGAATAGATCTTATTCACCTAGTGGCCATATTGGTTGGTTGTAGGGATGGGCATTTTTTCTTTTTCATTATACTTGTCTGTTGTCGTTGTCGTTGTCTTGCTTCGACCTGCAAAATGTCCCTGTACCTTAGTTGTAGGTGGCTTCGCATGCTTTGTGACATAGTGTACACTCAACCTTATTATTTTGATTTGAGTAAAATATTTCCAGACATTACTACGTCTTGCCACCATAATTATCAAATTTCATAGTAGCCTAAAAAAAGCTGTGTAAGCTATTACAACATAGTTGTAAATCATATGACAGTGCTCCCCCCAGTTCCGATCAAAATAGACGCCAGTTGAGGATTTTACATAGGAATGTAATTAATCAGTAGAGAAAATGGACTACTTCAATTTAAAGCTTTTTTTCCGACTCGTCTGTCGACGTCAGCTTGTATTTTCAACTTTTCAACTAGTCGACTTTTCCTGCCCATCCAGTTTTTGGAAACCACTATATTTCTTTAGGAATGTACCACACTAAGGCCATATGGTAAAATTAAAATTATTTATTTAAAATATAACAAAAAAAATATAAGCAAATTGGTGAAATAACTGTTTTACACAAAAACAAAAAGAAGAGCCACTAGATGACAGCCCCACAAACACAGCTTACATTATATTTTTAAATTCTGTCTGGATTTGTCGATCCTGCTTTTGATTTCGATGATCGAAATTGAAAGCTCATTTCGATCGATTTCGATTTAAAATTGATATTGTGACACCCCTATTCATCACTGTCCTGTCCATAAAGGTACAAAAGCCCATAAAAGAAAGATGGACAAGCAAAGGATCTGGTGGAGTCAATAACTTGTGTGTGTATGTGTGCATTGGAAGACCTTTTACCGAGCTCTGAGTCCATCTTACCTCACCTCTAGATGGTATTGACATCCTCAGGGCATCTACTGCCATTTCCCGCATCCTACATTCATCAACATTGATGATTTCCCATTTCAGAGGAAAAATAAAGTTCCCCTGGGCTTTGTGAATGAGGTTATATGAAAGTTATTTCGGATGGCTTCTTAGAGGCTCATAGAGAATGCAGAATAGTGCTATAGCTATATGTAGGTGGTAATCAGGTCGTTTTGTTGTTAGGCTCACGTAAAAGTGCATATGTCACTTTGCAAATGAAAGAAAGAACATCTCAGAACTACTTCACAGTAGTCACCTGTTGACTACAAGGGTGTGTAACTCAGTGCATCCTTGCTTAGTAGTTTGGCAATAACAAGTAGTCCCAACATCATCAACAGGTTTTAAGATCAGGTCTACTTTCTGTGAGAAACATGGATTTGAAATGATGCTTGATTATTAAAATCTCGTAACCCAAAGCTACAGAGTGGCAGAGTAAACGGTTTGAGCTATATCTCCTGAGGCATGTGTGGAGTGGGATTTGGCTCTGTATCCCCCTCCTTATCACCTCTTCATCTTACTTTAACTCTTCCTCCTCCTTTTCCCACGGTTCTCCTATCAGTGATGGTAGGCGACGGCATGCTGGTTATGATGAGGAGAGGGGCAGGTACTGGGCAAGAGGCCGTGGTGGTTAAGTGGTGAAATTGATGTACCTGGCTGCCATTACAAATTGTTTTGGCAGGAACAAGAGGGTTGGACCAGTTGGAACTATTGGAAGTGAATAATTAAGCAGTCTGTCTGTGGCTCGGGGGCGATTCCCTCCACTGCGTCCACTGCCAGTATTTCTCTTAAATAAATTATGAATCAATAAATAGCCAGTGGTTGATCACCAAGTGCAGGTCATCTGACACCCCTGAATCATCAGGGTAATGCGGAATTTGAAAAAAACAAACACTTCTTTAATAATTTAGGTGTGGCTTTGTTTTTGGACATTTGGAACATCGAGGGACATACTTACCTCCAAAAAGAAGTAATCATGATTACATTTTTGAAACCTAAACACTAAATAACAAATAACAATCATTTCCAAAATGTCCATATCCTATTTACACCATGAGTCTCCCTGCAAACCGAAGCATGATGTGGGGAACTGTTTTTGAAACACAGGCTGTTATTTGTAGCCCTCGGAAGCTCCTCAGCTGGCCTACCACCAGTGGCGTAATGAGTCAGCGCCGAGCCCCAATGCAAGATGGTCAAAGTGGGCCCGTTTATCACATGCCCATTGTTCCTATTCCTGGAAGCTTTGCTTTTTCTTTCTTGGCTGCTTCTTTCAATTTTCGCTTCTGAAACCTGCTTTTGTGTTTGTACTCCATTGTTAATTTTTCACTTGCTGTCTCCCTGTGGATTTTACTACGCAGTAGCACGCATGTCCATAATAACCATAACCCTGAATTTCACAAATTAATCCAGTACTCACTCCAGTTTAGAGGCAGACACACCAAATGTCTCCAATCCAGCACCAGCAGTGTGCAATTTAGACCCGAGAACACCCAGTTCTATACGTTTTTCTTTTAGAATATTTTTCATGTTCTCCTTCATCCGCTTATCCCCAACACCCATCTCAAAATGCAATTTTCACTAATTGCTCCCGCGAACAATGGTCCAATAACTCCTCTGATGGAGCTCTCGAAAATTCCTCAACAGTAGCCATAACTCAGAGAAGACAAGGATTAACCCCTGCCCGAATACACACAAACCTGATGCCAAAAGAATGAACTCTTCACCACACTAGAGTTCTAGCAGCCAGAGCTCAAACAGCCTATACACAGCCAAAACATCACCGCAGCCCTGTCCCTCTAACTGCCTAACCAGAAACCAATCTAAACACCCCTCTAATCCTCAGGTACGACTTGTGGGTATTTACGCACTGTAACCCACAGGCCCAGTGATGCAACTTACAAACAGCGACCCCACCTGCAGCCTGGGACGTGCCAAGAGGTAACTGCCACACTGGCACCCAACGTGGGTCTTCTCCGACACAGGACACAGGTAGATGTTGATTTTAAGATGCATTTATTAGAGATGGTATACGCCGAGCAGATGTATGCTGGTATATGCTGCCATGACAGAGGCTCTCTCTCTCGAGTGTATTGGAGGCACCCTATGTGTACTGCACCCTATTTGGTGCAGTCCCCACCCTTCCCACTCCGCACGCTCAAATGCATAACTATAAAAAAATTGTAGACGCTCAAACTCATATAATAACCTTTAGAACCTCAAAATCAAGTTTGTTCAGCGTAGACTGTAATCCTACTCGGGTATTCGTCTCTTACATATAAGTCGAATAGCATATATGTAACTGCTTTAAACCTTTTGATTCATTTGATGCCTGGATGTAGACTAGATTAGCAAGAATTTCTGAGTATGTGGCGTGAGGTTACTGGACATAACCAACTGCCCCACAATGCATTGCGTCTCTTCAGATGTCACCTCACATCTCCGAAAACGTTCCGAAGCGTGGGTTTCCCGGTCCAGATCTGGTTGTCGCTCCCTGCCATTGGGAGCGTGCTTCTCTTACGCCAAATTCACCAAGGAGATGGGGCGCATCTTCGACCCTGTCCAGGGCCAGGACGCTGTGAGACGCCTCTACACTCTCCGCTTGGGCTCCCTGCCGGGCCCTCGCTACCTGTGACGTCACAAATTCCTCCGAGGATACCCGAGGCTCCACAAAACAATCCGACTCGCTCTGAGCTAGAGCCCATGGAGTTGGGTCCAGCCCATCTATCTGCCGAGGAGAGGGATTGCCATTTCCGGAGCGACGCCTGCAGTGCCCGTTGCGTCCGGGAAACGCTCCAGCTCGTCCGTAAGGGAGATCCGGATGTGCCAGTTGTCCTGCCCCTCTCCCTCTCGTCCCCAGCTTTCTGCCACCCTCTGCTGGAACGCCCAGGCTTTGCACATCACTGCGCTTGTGGATTCAGGCGCGGACAAGAGCTTCCTTGATTTAGAGGTGGCCCATCAGTTAGGTGTTGATATCCTGCCCCTACACACCCCATTATTAGTCAAAGCCTTAAACAGGTTGAGCCCCCCCCGGGTGGTCCATAGAACTGCTCCCTTACGTCTCTTGATATCTGGAAATCACAAGGAACCCTCAGCCTGTGATCATAGACTCACCTCACTCTCCATTAGTACTAGGTTACCCCTGGCTGTGCATTCACAACCCTTAGTTCAAGTGGGCCACCAGGAGGATCACAGACTGGAGCACACACTGCCGCTCCCAGTGCCTCCGCTCAGCCCCGACTCCCTTTTCCCCCTCGACACGGGTGCCACCCGATTTACCAAGATCTCGGCCTAGTCTTTATTAAGACCCACGCGCAGTCGTTGCGCCCCACCGGCCCTATGACAACTATGTGCAATCAACCTCTTACTCGGCGCAACCCTTCCAAGTGGGCGGTTGTACAACCTCTTGAAGCCCGAGCGGGTGACAGGGACTCAGGGACTCCTTGGCCGTATTATCCCTCGTCTCCAGTCGGTGTGGGGTTCTTTTTCGTGGGAAAAAAGGATGGGACCCTCTGACATCAACTTCCAGGGTATGAACAGTGTCACTGTGAGAAATAACACCCCTTGCCTTTGATTAGTTCCAGGGTGCCACTATTCACCTAGTGTGCATCCACGAGGGGGATGAGTGGAAGACGGCATTCAATACACCTCTGGGACATTTTGAGTGTCTTGTCATGCCGTTTGGGCTGACCAATCCACCTGCCGTATTCCAGACTCTGCGGCTTTTCCCAGCGGCTGTTTTATGTGAAGGCGGAGAAATGTTCCACATCTCCTCCATCACATTCCTCGATCACGTCATTGGGCAGGGGCAGATCAGCATGGATCCCGTCAAGGTTTCGGCAGTAGCAGAGTGGCTGGCACCGGCCACTTGCAAGCAGGTTCAACGTTTCCTGGGCTTTTCCAACTTCTACCGCAGATTAATCCGCAATTACAGCAGCATTGCTGCCCCTCTCACAGCCCTCAAGTCTACAGTCATGCCATCCCGGTGGTCTTCGGAGGCAGCCACTGCCCACACCAAACTCAGGAGATGTTTCGCTACAGGGACCACGTCAAGGCCACCCTCAAACGTTCCAACATCCCTTTCAGCAACTTGGAAACTCTGGCAGCGGACAGAGATACCTGGCGCTCCACTTGTGCTGACGCAATGTCAGTACTTCGATGCCGAGTACGACCGCGCTGCTGCAGAGTGTTGTGCTCGGAGACACCAGCGTGAAACAGCCCCTCGCCCTCCTTCTGCCACAGTCCATCTGTGTCCTACCTGTGGCAGGCAATGTGGCTCACGCATTGGGCTCCACAGCCATCAGAGGAGCCACAACCAATGAGGACGAAGAAGACGTCGTCGTCCGACAGGACGGACATCATTTAGTTAGTTAGTTCAGCCTGATCCAACACGGCAGTTCATTGTGGAGGTGGACACGTCGGCCACAGGAGTGGGAGTGGTGTTATCTCAGTGGTCCTCCACCAACAGTAAGCTCCATCCGTGAGCCTTCCTGCAGACAGTCAAGCGGCTGAATTGTCGCCAGGCTTGCTGGGCACTCTTTTTGGCCGGTTCAACTTCACACTGACCTACCGCCCAGGGGTCCAAAACATCAAGCCTGATGCCCTATCCAGGATGTTCTCCGGGTAGAATGACGACCCAGAACCGCCCCCCATGTTACCATTATCATGTGTGGTGGCCACCCTCCCATGGGAGATATAGTCTCAGGTGGCACAGGCCCAGGCACTGCAACCTGACCCAGGTACCGGTCCTCCCAACCGCCTGTTCCTGACGCAGTGCGGCCCCAGGTCCTCCGCTGGGCACACATCACTCGGTTATCTTGTCACCCAGGCATCGCACGCACCCAGGCCTTTCTATGGCAGCGGTTCTGGTGGCCCACCTTAGGCCCAGACACTTGGGCGTTTGTCGCAGCTTGCGCCACCTGCGCCCGTAACAAAACCTCCACCAGGCCCAGACCCGGAGTACTCCGTCCTTTACCCATTCCTAGTCATCCTTGGTCACACATATCTCTGGACTTTGTAACTGGTCTCCCCCCCTTGGATGGCAACACCGCCATCCTCACAGTCATTGACCGTATTTCCAAAGTTACCCACTTTATCGCTCTGCCCGCTCTCCCCTCTGCTCGAGAGACAGCCGACCTCCTGGTTACGCATGTCTTTCGCCTGCATAGTATTCCCTCTGACTTGGTTTCGGAGTTCTCAGTTCACCTCTCAGGTGTGGCACATCTTCAGGCCATCATCCGCAGACCAACGGGCAAATGGAGGGAGCTAACATAACACGCACCCGAATGTTTTCACAGGCCTGTCTCCCTTTCTGTCTTCCCTGGGCTATCAACATCCCTTCTTCCTGTCTCAGGAAATGGAGATCGCGGTCCCCTCCGTCCATCTGCATATGCGCTGCTGCCAGCGAACCTGGAACAGTGCACGCACTGCACTCGTCTGGGCTAAATGACGTCTGTTTGGAAATTGGCTCCAACGTTTTCGGAGACGTGAGGTGATGTCCAATCACCTCACACAACATAATCAGAAATTCTTGCTAATCTAGTATACATCCGAGCATTTCTTGCATCCACAAAATCCACATACTATGCAGTGTGAATGCACTACATACTCAATTTGATGTCATACTTAGTATGACTAGTACATTAGTATGCAATTCTGAACACAGATCTGGGTCTCTCCCTGAGTTTTTGTGTTCTTTTCTCCACATACACTGCCAGCCATTCATATATGCTTTACATTACATCTCTTTTTGATTATTGTTTTGTAAAATAAATTACTTTTTTTAGCTGCCAGCTCATGTTGTCTCCCTCCTTGTCTTTGAGCTGGGCTGTGACAGAGTCAATAAACTATATGCATGTGAATGTAAAACTGTTTTTATTTGGTGAATGAATGACATGGATGAGATGACTTAGCTCATTGAGTACTATAAGTACTTACCACTTAGCATTCAAGTTTAGTGGCCGCATGTATAATGTAGACTCAGTGCTTGAGATCTTATGATACGATAGTGGTGAGATAAAGAGGGCCCCGTGCGTGCGGGCCCAATACTGTTGCGGACTCCAATGCACCTGCGTTACCTGCATATATGGTAGTTACGCCGCTGCCTACCGAGTGTCGTCCCTGTATCGAACCTCATCTGGAGAGACAACAGGGCATCGCATCAGTGCGTCTGTGATGTTAACCCTGTCGAATCAAACTGCCTTCGCGGTTCACCAGCCAATCCATATTGATTGTGTCCTGGGTCAACACAAGAGGACCATGTCATCACACAACCAACAGAACAAATGGCAATGGCCTCGGTGATTGGCAGCCCCAGGATGAAACCTGTGGGGTTACATGCAGAAGACACACATTCATTTTCATCCGTTGAGGAAACCCGACGCAATACAAGTGATACATTACGATTGATCTTTGACCCTTTGTGTGAGTTCAATTTAGAGTAAAATGGAAAGCGACAAAGTGACAGATGGGCTGTCCAGGCCTTAGCTGAACTGACCAAGGCACTTTACTATGTTGAGGCTTCACATGAAGTAATGGCCAGTCCAAAATCCAATTCACTTAACTCTAAAGCCCAAAGCATGCAGCTGTGTTGGGACAGATGTGAAATAATGTGCTGCCTTAAAACAATATGATTCTATTTATTTTTTGATTGCACACTGCTCTGTGTGCTTTGGGGGTGGTCCTATTGACTGAATGACCTGTTTTGATACACCACTGAACATTGTCCTTTGGCATATCAGTGACTCACCCCCCTCAGCTGGAATGCTATGAAGACCAAGAGTGTATTCCCATTCTTTTGCAAACACCATGAGAACGTCTGTGAAATGTTTTTCATATTACTTATATTAAGTAATCCAAGTCTCTCATATATATTCATATGGTCTGTTGTACCAAACACAACAACATTCTTCTGAATTCCATGAACAAACATATCTTGCACCTGCCCATCCCCTGTATGGTGTTGCCTGCAGTTGCCGCGTTCCCCCCTGAAGTGGGTTCATCTTCAGGTCACAGGAGAAAGAACTGGTAGATAATAACTGGGACGGTATGCTTATCCCCTGATTCGATACTATACTGGGAGGGTTTAAGGGAAGGTTACATGCTACTGTTTATGCAGTGTACTTATTGTATGCATTTAATGAGATAACAATAAACATGCTGCTTAAAAACAACCCAAAAAAACAACTAAAAACATCAATTCAGTCTTTAAAAAAATCATACAAAAAAGATTGCGAAGTGAATCGATTTTTTTTCCAAGCCCTCGAAAGAACTTGTAGATACGATTGTGGAACAAGACTTAGAAGAAGCAGGTCTCTGTGGAAAGAAGTAAGACCATGAGGGAGAAGTCTGCCACATAAGAGAAGAAAATAGCAGGGATTACAGGAAGGAGAATGTTGCTGCTGTGAACAAGATACTATTGGAGGCGTTCAGGTTGACAGGTTGACAGTGGTCAAGGTTTGTTGTGAAGGTATTCACATGGCATTTGGGAATTGAGTGGCAACAGATTGAACAATATGTTGTTGTTCCTCCAGCGTGAGATGAAGCCATCCAATTAGATGAAAGAGAAGGGGGGTGGAGCGTCTCAATTGCTTTTGAAGGTATTGGGGAATGTAATTGTTTGACCTCTGCCATGATATACTTCTACTTCTATCGTGACCCTCTCTCTTTTTCTTGACATAAGTCATATTTAATTGATAAATACTTGATAATGAATTTGTGTGTGTGTGTACTTCTATCATTACTTCGGAATTCATTTCACAGTCCATAGTAGAGTCGATTTATAAATGTAATAAACTCTTTATAAGTCCTCTACTGTGGTGGTTGAACCTCTAAATGCTCCAACTGAGCTAACACAGCCACGTAAACACTCCTAACTCCTACAGTTACATCATGTTCTGTGTGGAGGTTAGTAGTTCCTCCCCATACAGTTGGTTCCTTTAGCTCGTAATTAATGTGATGTTGCTGTGGCCAGAAGCATCCCTGGAGGGTGAGCAGCAAATCCCAATAAGATCCAGGTTACAGTAATCACCGTGGCATTAGAGGGGCTTTTTTCAATCTGAGATCAATAAAGTATCATTTTATCTTTCTCTTAACACGACTGGGTGACAGAACCCCTCAGTATCTTCATCCTCGATGTTCTGCTCAAAATGTATGTCAGGAGGGTTGGTGGACGGTTAATAGCGCACTGATTAATCCATCCGAAGATAAATATGATCAAGGCTAATGCTCCTCAGTCCAGTACCATGGGACAGCTGACAGCTCTCTCTCTCTTGAACACACATAAAACACAGGTAGCACGTGTCACAGCTTAGATCTGTAAAATACTGGTAATTTGGCCTTAATTAAAGCATTTTGTTGGACGGTGTGCCGTGCCAAAGGAGATCTCTCGCTCTCTTTTTGCGTTTCTGCAAGCAGGGTGTAATTTGTGTCAATCATCCTCCCTATTGATTTTGAGCCTGAGTGGGAGAATGCGAACATCAGCAGGGTGTGTTAAAATATTCACCTCGCTTCCCTGCAACGCTCGCATGCTCCTCTCACTTGCTGACGATGTCCAGAGACGGAAGCTGTTGATTAACTACGATATGCCAGAGAGGGCTGGCTTTGTGGAAGAGAAAATCAACCATGAATAACCACCATTGGCCAATCAGGAAAGCCTTTTATTGATAGAACATCATTAAAAACATAAGGAAAAACCCCAGTGATCATGGAAAAGATGCGGTTAATTAGGGGGGAGTGTGTTTGAGAGTGTCTACGAGGGCTTGACCTGCTCTAAATTTAAATGCGAGAAGCCTCTGTTTGTCAAGACAAGGCTGCCAATCATCTTATAATCTGGGGACTCGAGAATAACAGTCGTATTGCAAAGCTTTTTCCCGCAACGGTTGATTCATCAGCTGCCAATCAATGTCTCATCATTATTGTATATTGGGATCGACTCATACACGATGCACCATTAGTCCCCCAATATAGAATAGTGTACTCGAAGCACATGTTCACCCTTTCCAAGTGATTTTATAAATATTTTCCCCTCTTTTCAATGTCGACATCATAAACATTGTGGTTTTAATAGCCCAGAACTGAACACTGGATCTAAAGCTCACTGGCACCTTCACCTCACTCATCCACCTTCCATGGATGACATTTTGCCTGAAGGTAGCCACAAATAAAGTAATTTAAAGCTGGCTCAAAGGCATCCACTTTATATACCTTTTGCGCTGAAGCTCCTATTGAGCCATACACAATCTCCTCATCTATCAGCGACCATTACTCATCAAGTCACACTGTCAGGGCCAATTAGTTACACAGCAATGATTGATATGGAATCCCATTTCAAGCTTGACAATATATATTGTATTTTAGAAATTTAAGAATTTATTTCTTCAAAAGAGCCATGTCAAAATAAAGGTTATACAGCGTATGCCTTCACAGTTAACTTTTAGCCCTGGTTGAATCAAATCCATGAGAACTTTGCTCTAACTTTGCAAACATTGCTTGTTATTTATTATGATATTTCAAGGACATATTTGAAAGACAAATTTTCTTTGTGAATATTTCCTCCAGATCGATTGACATAGTTTTATATTCTGGAGTAAAAGCCGGAGCTGAATCTTTCTGTATTTACACAGCCAGCAAACTGAAGGGTCTGGATTGGCAAACAGCCTATTTCTTTGTGCTTTTATATTTGATGCTTTGCATTAATTATGTATCCTTAACTCTCCCTTCCTGAGCATGTCTCCCTCCTGTAAGGGACCGTGAGGTAAACTACAGAAAAACTGAACGAACTCAACAAATGTTTCTTCATACCATTCCTCCTCTTTTTTTTCCTTTGGTTTTACCCTAGCAGACTATTCTTGATTTGTGCGAGAGAATTTGTGCTTGTTCCGACCAAATCAATCTCGCTCCAAACACAAGTGTCCTGCAGTTATATTGCATTTGCAATTGTGAATTGTCAAACATTCTCTTCCATCCTTTTACTGTATCATTTGAAAATGATTACTGGAGCGAGATTGTAACCCCAAGGTTGTTGGAGTAAAAGAAAAAGAAAAAGACAGACAATCACAATCACTAACTCCTCAATTGTTATTCCAATGCCCATGAGCAACTTCCTTCATTCAGACCGTCTCTATGGAAGCTAGTTCAGTAAGATAGAAAGATTAATGGTTACATATTGGGCTAGATATGAGTGGTGAACTGCGCTTTGTAGTTTTAATTGTAAATAAAGCTGTTCTTACTGAAGCTGAATAAGACCTCTTCTCTGTCATCTTATCCTTTTACTCCCCTTGGGCTCCTTCCGTTTTATTTTTTTCCTGCTTCGTATCTTCTTTCTTTTCACTTCATCTGCACCTGCCATTTAATTAGTTATTTTATTTTCCCAAACACATTGCACAGTGAATCAGGCGGTATTGCACTGTATATATTTCATTGCCAACATTATCTTAAATTGTTCTGTAATTGTTCTTCCTAATAGGCTCCTTAACTAACCAACCCTAAGACTGAGGAAAATCTACTGCACTGTCTCCTCTATGACAATCTGTCTCCCCTTATATATAAAGAACTGCTTAATGGGTATACAGCAGGGCTATTCAACTTTGTTATGAGGGCCAGAATATTGAAATTGAAAATTAAAGGGGGCCGGAAAAATCACTCAAGCACTTAATGAAAAACAACACTAAATACCAAGGGCATAACCATGGTATAGACATTGGGGGAAGGGGGGGGTGTCCAAATGAGAGCCCCCCCTCCAGATTATTATTTTTTTAACGTGCATCTCCCACAATTCTATGGTATTTATATATGAAAATGTGCATATTTAGAGCATAGCTTTGAGGACTACCAGGGATGAAATCTCATCAGGGCTGAGAAAGGTGACAAAGATGCGAACCCCCTAGGGGGGTCCGGGGGCATGCACCCCCCGGAAGATAAATATCAAATATCTTTAAAATGAAGATTTACTGTCGATTTTAGCATGAGTATATAGGGAAACTCACCCTAGAATTAATGTAATCTTACTGCTACAAAAGTAATGTAAGGGGGACATCAGTTCAGGGCAAAAGTTCCAGGTCCAAATTGTATTAAAGTGCATTGCATCCATAATACAATACAGTTAATTAAACAAAACACAATATGCACAACTGACAAATCAAATGGAAAACACTGCTTATGTTATATTTTGGGAGAGAGAAAGAGAGAGAGAGAGAGATTCTGCTTGTATTACTAGTAGTGGTGGGCGGATCGATCCAAATTATCGATAGTATCGATACCAAGTCGGTATCGGATCGATACTAGCCTGTTGGGATCGATTATTTACTTTAAGTTCCGCTCTTGTTTGCAATGCTGCGGTTTCGGCAAAGAGGAAACAGCCAGGTCACCGGACTCGCTGCTCCTGTGTCAGCACAGAGCAGGCACACTTTGCTCCCCCTCCCCCTCTTGTGTTTAGATGTTGTGCCGTCACGCGAGTCACGTAACGCAAAGCAAAAAACTTGATAATAAAGCATTTTCTATTTAATTATAAATTTTGTTCTCATTCTGTCCTAGGTTTTAACTATTTAATAATAAAAAAGGAAACATCACAAAAAACACTTAAGGTCATGAAAATTAATTGAGATTTAGCAATTCAATGACGCATCCACCTTATTTATTGAAAAGTATCGGTATCGGTATCGATATCGGCGATACTGGCCCGTATTTACTTGGTATCGGATCGATACCAAAATATGCAGTATCGCACACCACTAATTACTCGTTTTATTTGCTTTAATGTGATCATGCTGTTTAGCTAGCTATATGTAACCCGTGGAATTGAGAACCACACGGGACATAATTACTTATTTTTCATTTTATTTTCTCTATTACTCAATTAATACCCCCCAAAAATACGGCAGTAGCTCTCCTGCCACAAGACAAAAACAAATTCACAAAAAACAGTAGAAAAACAGCAGTCATAAACCCACTACTTATGCTTTACATTAATATAATCATATAATAATAACAATAATATAATACTTTATATACACATATATTGTAGCTTATATATTTATATAACCCAGCTAGTAGTACTAAGAAAACTCACATCTCAGCTCCTTTACAGAACTCCAGGTTGGATCTCTGGATGACGAGTGCATTAAATTCACAGAACGTTGTCTAGATAAAATAAAATAAATTTGTTCTCAGTTTGTCATCTTAAATGAAATAAAAACACACTAACGTTTGTGCAATTGAACAAAAATACCAAAGATGCCGACAAATGACTGAAGTAGCTGTATGTGTTTACCTTGCTAACTACTTTCGGTCCGTCACATGTAGCTGTCAACGTCTGTCGCCGAAATCAGTCTAAAACGTATCAATGCATCAAAATGAAATGCGCTATCCTACCTTCCACTGTTTTACAATCATACGAAACAAGAGTTAACAGAAAGACAGCATATGTATCAACAGATTAACTCAGATTCAATTAAAATTGCGATTCAGTTAAAATCGGCATCTCTTCATTTGCCAAACAGAAAGAAGAACCACAATTCACTAGCCTAGTCCTAACTAGACCTTCGTACTCATTTCATTCATACTCATGGTCTAGAACTGCTATAGAGACAAACAATTTCTCAATTGAAGGCGGGTGCTGTTGAAGTTTAAAACCTATTGGCTCTGCCACTCTGGATCTGCCTTAACCAATCGCTAACGTTTGGTCGTGACGTATTTCATGCGCCGGAAACCACGTTGTGCGCAGTACACTGTATCCAAACGGCAGATGCAGTGAGCATAGGGTTGTGTGGAGATGTCTGTTAGCGATTGCTGCAGGCGTTGTTCATCCAATTTAAGAGTTCTAGGAACATATGGTCATTCTAAATTATTCTTTGATATTACAGACCAAGATAATGCTTGCAGTCAACTGTCGAAGCTGGGTCTTGTCATTGCTAATACGCCGCTTCGATCGTGTCGGGTTTGGGCACGACCTATACGTCACTGTTCTCAGGCCGCGCCTCCTGTTCGCTGATTGGAAGGACAAACTTGAGGGAAAAGAAATCGTTCTAACATACAGCACTCCCAGACCTAGTACTGAAGTGAAATGAAAATTGAGCGGAAGTACGGAGGCGGGCGGAACCAGTGAACACGGTGAACAAAAGAAACAAATCACCATCTAGTGATGTAAAACTGTATCTGCTTTAAAGTATATTTCCTTGTGTTTGTGACACTTTTCAGTATCAATGCTACGGTCTTTAATAATTAAGCCCTGGGGCCTGTTGTAACGGGAGTGGTTTGGACCCAATAGCAGCACAAAGACAGGTGGGTCTCGTTGGTAACAAACTTTATTAGGATCGTAGTCGGGGACAGGCAGGGTCGGGAAACCGGGACAGGAGACAGGCGAACGAGGATCCCGACGGGCGAAGCGGGGATCGTCGTCGGGGACAGGCAGGGTCGGGAAGCCGGGACAGGAGACAGGCGAACGAGGATCCAGAGGGGCGAAGCGGGGATCGTCGTCGGGGACAGGCAGGATCGGGAAACCGGGACAGGAGACAGGCGAACGAGGATCCAGAGGGGCGAAGCGGGGATCGTCGTCGGGGGCAGGCAGGATCGGGAAACCGGGACAGGAGTCAGGAGGAGTACTGGAGAGACTTGCATGAACGAAACAGCGAAGAACAATCTGGCACCAGGTGAATGGTGAAGGGCTCATTTATAGCCTCCACTAATTACCTGATGCAGCCCAGCTGCGAGGGTCAATGAATGGAGTAGTGGAGGGGGCGTGGCAGACAGACCGTGACACCTGTTTAATACCGGGTTTCGGTACCCATCCCCTAAGATGAGTCCTGCTAGAGAACATGGATTTTCTCTAGCTAAGACACTGGTACTGTTAGGAATAACAACCTGGATGTCATGTAAGTAATGTAAGTTATATTAGGAATACACTTTCAACACAGGCAACTGGTGGTCTCATATAGTGCAAACAGTGCATTTTTACTACAGACAGTCAGTAATTAACTCCACATGAAGTATGTTCTTTTATCCATCCAGCCTCTTTCTGTTCTCTTTCTGCTCTGGAAGAGCTGCTTTTGTCAGCCATCAGCTAATTTTGGCAGAAGACTTTGTTTATGCAAAAAGAACCAGTGGTGTCCTTCCACTACCTCCCCTGATGTTGATTAATGAGGTCCAGCCCACCCACCACCATCACCACCAGTATTAAGCCTACGGGTCCTGCAGGGCTTACAGTTCATCACGTCTCATCCCATCTAATTGACTACCACAACCTCACAAACCACAGTAGGTGGCCCCTTTTTTCTCCCAATGGAAGCAGGAGGAGGCTCTCTGAACAAAAGCTTCAGCTTCGTCCCAACGTGTTTGACACACACACAAGTCCGAAGCTGTGAGTTGAATTGAGCAGCATTCATTCAGCAGGTCCTTGTGCACGTTGTGTGCCTTGACGCGTGACGGACACCCTGAGACGACGTTCTTTGAGCTCTGTCCTCCCCTCTCAAGAGGCCTTGAGCCTTGAGTTGAGTAGCCGTCAGTATGTGGTGGACCTTATATTCTGGTTTCCAATGGAATCTGAAGTCTCCTGTGGTTATCTGGTGTTTGGGATGATGATTTGTCAAAAATCTTACCTTCGCACACACTTTATCATCATCATATCACCAGCTTACTTACTAGCCACCAGCTCTACACCACCACATGAACATTACTAATTTTCTATTTTTTAACAACTTAATTTTACTTAAACTGTTTTGCTTGTGATGCTACCATTTTGTCTGCCCATTCTGCCACCCATTGCACTCCTAACCATCCCTGGAAGGATGGTTAGGCAGTCTGCTCAGTCCTTAGGCAGTCCTGCTCAAGGTTTCTTACTTTAAAATTAAGTTAGTCCTAACCTCAAGCCATTTAGGGTTAGGCGGTGTCGTATAATGTGGTCTGTGAAGCCCTGCAACTGTGATAAGGCCTATAAGGCCTAATAAAATTGACATGACATCGCCCCTGAAATAATTTTCAGGGGCGAGATTGTAACCCTCAGGTTGTTGGAGTGAAAAAAATAAACGTTTATCCTTACTTTGTGGTTGTAGATGTAAATAAAACTAAGAAGAGTCCACCCTCTCTGTCTCGAGTGGTTGCATTCCTGCTGGGGATTAGATGAGCTTCTCCTGTCCATCACCCAGCCAAGGCCAGCCCCCCCGGGGCCTTAAGGTTGGTTGTATTGATGTTCTGTTGGGGTCGATGTCGATGTGGTAATCTGATGTACAATTCAGTCATTTTATTATTTAGTCATTGAGCAGTCGTTTTTATCCAATGCAACATACAGCAAATTCAGATACAGGTCGTTTAGGAGCAGTAAGCGGTGAGGCATCTTTCTCAGGAAGGCCTACAGGCTAGGCTTGTACCCAGAATGTTTCATCTGGGAGTCAAACACTGAATCCACTTAACTATCCTTCCACTATGTGACCACACTGATGCTGATTCAAGAAAGCCTCTTACAGGGGGGAACTGTCAAACTCTGCTATTTAATACTAATAACTGCTTCATATGTGTGTTGTGAAAATATGGCGGTTCGCAACATTAACTTGGTCAAACATTTTTTTAAATATATTTTATGTGCTTTCTTTTATGCCTTTTGTGGACGAGAGAGTGGAGAGAGACAAGAAAGTGTGTTGGAAGAGAAAGGTAATGACATGTAGCATAGGACCACCAGTCAGAATCAAATCAGGGTCGCTCAAAGGTGTGTTGCCTACATGGTTAGCACGTTAGTGGGTTGAGCTACTGAGCCTCCCGACTGGTCTGGGATTCTGGCTCCCCGTTGGTCTGATTTGGAAAAATTACGTCAATGGTCCAACAAAGTTGATGTTGCAAACCACTGATGTTTCACAACACATGTATGCAGCAGTGCTCTCTTATATTAGAAAATAGCTGAGCATGACATGCTGTGTTCTGTACACCAAATAAATGTATTCCTTTTTGTTCACGTTTTGCAAGCCCTGCACAACTTTTATTCAAACATTTCCTCCAAACTCTCCATAGCCCTGTGGTTCACACGCAATCTCGCTCATCCCCTTTGACAGTTGTGCCCAATGCACAGTAAATAGAGGCCAAAGTAATGCAATGGATTCAGGCGTCTTTAGTCATCCATTTGTTTGGCTCCCTCTGTAAAATATGGATTTATTGTCCACCAGTGTGCCTCTTGGCTTCCACTAGACTCAATAAACAAAAGAGATACACAGATTACAAACAATACAAGACACTGCTCACATACTCAGCCCGTGGCTACGCAGTACGTACACACATGTCCACGCATACACAAAACAAGTTAAACCCAAACAATTAAATTATTCAACTGTCCTGTAATAAATGTATTGTACCTGTGGAGTAGAAGGGATCATAAGATTAAGGCCATGAATTATTACACTGTTTGCAGTGTAATAATTCATGGTCTAAGTGCACATTACATTCATTTAGCAGGCCAATGTGGCATAATTAGCTCATCTTAAATAGTTTTTGTTCCCTTGTTTGAATTTATGTATGACAACCATACATAGAACATAACATCAGTGCAACAAAGAAGGATTTAAACATATGTTTTCCCTTTGAGGCACACACACAACCAGTCGTGTTGTTTAACACAACATGAAACAAACAACGCTTTCTACCTGGTCAGCTTATTTGGTTTAAGAAATTGAACGGCCGGGGGTGTCCGGTGTTCTAGCGGACTAAGGCACCCTCCATTTATACCAGCCATCTTGGAGTCGTGAGGACACAGGTTTGATTCCAGACATGAATGAAGGGAGGACCTCCCTTCTCCCGTTCATCTCTACACACTCTTCTGTCCTATCTAATAAAGCATACAAATGCCAAAAATATATATTAAAAAAATAGGATGCTTGATTGATACCGATTGGGTGTGTCTAGGCTCCAAACAGCAATAGTATTGATTACCCTGTTGGGCCATCCTCTAAGTACTACTACCACTACTGCAAATCAAATTCTGAAGGATCAATATACTACCCGATCCCTTCCTCATTTAATCAAACCCTAATATCCTATAGTTTACCACCACCTACACAAACAGGTTCTCCTGTATGCTCTAGTCTATGAATATTTAGCTGAGAATATTATTATGTTCTTAATTTGGCACATAGTATAAATGTATAATGTGCAGTCAAATTGACATTGGCATATGACATTCAATTAATTCATTGTAAGTCACTTTAGATAAAAGCATCTGCTAAATGGCTAAATAGTTTTACTCATTCTTGGGGATAACATATTAAGATTCCCTGCATGCAAAAACCGCATTTTCGATGCTGTGAACAGCTGCAAACCTCAATACCCAACTCGAGCGGATACAGGAACCGTGCCACTCTGCCATTGCAACTCAAATTGTAAATACAGTAAGTTTGCCACACTAACTTATAACAGTAATAACGTTACCACCGGCAAAATACCTCCACTAATTAAATTTCGTCTAAATTTCCAACAGACGAGGCCTCCGTCAGGTTTTCCGTCCTCCGCACGGCTTCATACCCCACCGCAAGCGTTTCAGAAGCATGCGTTTTGCCTGCCCGATTTATTCAGGTTATACCGGAGGCAAAGCAATCGGTCTGCTCCCAACAGGCATGTTTTGAACGGGCGCTGTACTACTACTACTACTGCTAGTCTGCTACTACTACTACTACTACTACTACTACTACTACTACTACTACTACTACTACTAATAATAATAATAATAACAATTAAATTGTATGTGTATAATTAGCAAGCCTATATATTCTTGTTATTGTTATCCTATGGGCTACATTATAATCAATGACATGAATATTAATTTATTTATTATATTTAAAAAATATTAAAAGTAAAAGCTTTATTGATACATAGATAGTCAAGTCAGTTTTACTTATCATATGCACTACATAGTAGGGATATAAATAAATATTAGAAATAGTCACAAATAAGGGCAAAAATATCAAAGGAAATATGGCAAGAATAGCAACAATCATCTGATGGATTTTTTTCATGCAGTGATTCACACCTTGTGAAGCATTACTTTTCTTTGTAAGGGGATCTATCATTATTAACATGTGATGGTGTTGAGGGGTCGTGTTATGGTGAGTTCACATCAAGTCTAAGCGCCATGATGTGTAGCGTTTAGCCATCCCAGAATGCATCAGCAGGGTGAACGCAGTACACGTGGCAGCCATGACCACCCGTGAGACTAGCATGTATTTCATCTAACGGTTTGCAGTAGGTGGTGGCAGATGACCTGCCACCAGTCTATGGGAAGAAATTAGATTAAATTGCCGTGATACAAAGCCGATACATTTTTTCTTCGTTCGGTTAGGATCTCAGCGGGTAGTTCATCTTCTTATTATGCAATTTGCGAGGTCCTGACGGTTATATTTCATCAAAAAGTTATTAAGTATTGAATATGAATGAGTTTTGGCCATAGATTGGTGCGAGGCGGCCATTCAAGTCCCCACTTCAATCTGCCAAATAGGAATTGATTCCGCTGCTGGTTGCAAAGAATGGCAACGCACCATAGAAGGCAAATCTACACCCTCATAACAGTTGTGTGTAAAGCAGTGGGTGGCATAATGGACGCTATGTCCATGATCTTTAGAGTCTTTGTCCAAGCCGTGTGTGTGTGTGTGTGGCACCATCCTGTCCAGTAATTATCCACTAAATCATTCAGAATGGCAGAGAGCTGTCAGACCCCTGGTGGTGTCCATAGGAAAGGCCAAGTCAAAGAACATGCATTTCATCCGTCTTGAAAGACCCCCAGCGGGCCTGCCCCAGGGCCGCTATGAACAAAGATGATGGCCACTGCAAACAATGGCGTGCAGTGCAGTGCATGTATGTCTTTGTGTTTTGATGACTTCATTGATTTTTGCTAAAGAGGGTCAAGTTATAATCTCAAGATTTTAATGTAAATAAATGTCACTATCTATCGCCAAATAACACAATGGTGATTGTGCCGGGTGATATGGCCCACTGGTGAAAGCCCTTTGCTGTATTGCAGTATTATGAATGTTATGAATGAGTAGTTTAGCACATGACGCTAAACTGATAAAACACAGAGACGAGCACGAGTTTTTTTAAAATAGCGACAGCCTTCAAATTTGTTAGACTCCACAGTTGAATGTTCTTCACAAATCCACATTCACATGCTCAGGTTCTAATGGCACTGCCAAGAGTTATGAGAATAGCAGGAGGGAAAATATCGTTGGTAATTAATCGACAAAACGTAATTTTTTACTTCATAGTTAGAGGACAAGGGGAGAGGCTTCGGCCGTGCTAGCTATTCGCTGTGACTTTTCTCAATTTTATTTGTCTTGGGATCTAGGGGGGCAGTTTGAATATTTGGGTAGGCATTGTGTCCACCCCTGCCCATGCCTAGCTCCAGCCCCGCTTTCAAATACTGTAGTGTACGAGCTCCCCTGGTCGAGAAGCCCCTTCACCGCTAGCCTGTTTTAGCCAATCACTCCAATGGGGAACAGTAATTAGCATGCAAATCCCGTCATGCTAATTCAGTCTGCCACTATTTTTCATGCACAAAACCCAAAGACATTATATCTCTCATGTTCTCATCAGCGATGGGTAATCTTTTTTTTGTGCGCTTCGGACGAATGGTTTTCATGGTTTTGTCGGGGAACTGGGAGAATACACAATGCTCTGGGGTTCGGAAACACCATGTAACAATGACACCAGTCACTGCCTCATCCACACCGTCTCTTACTGATGACTCTGGCTCTCAGTGACTCACAACAGCCAGGATAAAACCCACCCCGTGGTAGTCCTGTTAGTGTGTTCTCCGAATACCAGCGCAAACCGCCTCCCCTCCTGCCCCATGTTATAGAAGTACATCACTTACCATGATGGTTTGCGTCATATTGGCAGCGTCATCGCTTGCCCTCATGCTAGTGGCAGCTTGTTAGATGACTTAGATTTGCTACTAGACTTTAATAGACGCTTGTATCCAAAGCGACTAACAGTGAATACAGATATAGGTACATTTTAGGAGCTGGTAGGGGTTAGGTATCCTTCTCAATCAGAGAAATTAGGGAGATTGCCAATACCGGGGATCGAACCCATAACTTTGAACTTGGAGTTGATCATACTAACCATTTGACTTTAGAGTAATGATGGGTCAATACGCAACAGTGACTAATTATTTTTGTCAAATTTCAACAAATGCAACCATGCCATATGGACCAGTTAGCTGAGGGTCTGCTAGTCTCAGGGTCCGTGACATGATACCAACATCAAAAGGACAGCCGACATACATCCCAAAGACCACTTCAGTGCTCCACCTGTCCATTTAAGAGACTTCATTGTAAACCTGGTCCTGTGTGTGTAGCTTGAAGGGTATCATTAACACACTTGTTTATTTCCTTGTTTCTAGAGTACTGCTTCATACGGTCATTGTGAATTAATCACACAAAAATGACAGCAATGTTTCAACTTTTCACGAAAACAGAGTTAATGTTGCAGACCACAATTTTTTTCACAACACGCTTATGAAGCAATACTGTCTGACAAAAGAAAATAGCGAGCATGAAGGCCCCCCTTTAACTAGTTGAGCATGGCTCTGCCAGGTTCAGGGGTTTGATTCCCCCTGGGGGCCTCCCAGTGTTAAGAATGTATTCACCGGCTGTATTGCAAGATGATTTGGATGAAAATATCCATAAGTATATTGTATATACCAGCGGTTACAGTACCAGTGTGGTGTTTTAATTGGCTTTATGATACACTGGGGCGGACCCAGATCCAGATCTCCAGGGGGGTCCAAGCCAGTCTCTCCTCATTGCTCAGTGGATCTGCAGAGCCAGGGGCAATTAGTTTACACATGCTGCTCCATAATGACTGCTTCCACTGCGGGCCCCGTCATTGCTGGCTGTGTGTGCGTGTGTGCACACTTCCGGTGTACATCATAATCCTGGGACCTGATCAGCAGCACCTTCGACCCCTTTCACAGGGATAATAGCGAGTTAAGGTCGACGCCACCACGGATAAGACTCCCCGCCATCAGCGCCGGTGTTGACACTGTTATGCAAGGTGTCACCGACATCCGGTGCCCTGTGGTAATGCACCACGGTCCCCACTGCAAGCCCCCACTTCCACCGCCCGTCCCCACCTCCACCTCCCCTACCTGGACAACATCCTGATGGCAATTGTGTTTTGTAACAGGAGGGGGGTGGTAATGGGTTGGTTTATCCAGGGAGAGTCCCACAGCAGACAGGGTTCATCGGACTCTATACTTGCTGGTGCCATTTTTCCAAAAGCAGTGTTTGTGTTGGAATTTTTAAATGTATTTTAGGGCTTGGCAATATAGCTAAAATCTTCTAAACCCTGATATAGGTAATTTAATATCTAGATAAAGAGGGCTATATACAATAACCACATGGGAATGCCTATTTTTGTATTCTCCTTTCAGAATTAAATACTTGACAAATGAAAAGTACCACATTTTTTTCATCATTTTCACTGTAATGCAGTGTTAAAACCAGGAAAAGAGAACACCACATTTCATTGGTCAACACATGGTGTCACACATGACCCATGAAACAGATCCTCTCAGTCGGTTGGTGATATTGATTGCGAATGTGTAGTAGGCTATTTATAGCATGGGATAGATTACTGTGATACTTGGATCTTATACTGTTAAAGTATTGAGTCATCATGGTGATACTGGTGAGCAGGTGGTGGTGTAATAGTAATGGAACAGGACAATAGAACTATAGTCCCATGCTACAGGCTCATTAAAGGGGCTGCTAGCTGCAGACGGCTGCTCTCAGCGGTTTCTGCGCCACCCCTCCCATCCTCCGCTGGGCACCACCAGCGACTGTCACTGCCTATGGGAGAAAGGGCTGGTGCTGGGAGGTGGCTATCCGTTGACACGGCTGGTGGCTTCAGTGCATCTTTGGGCAGCCCTTCTGTGTCCCCTTCTGGGTCGGAGAGGCCCCACATTAGGCGCCGGTGTAGCAGTTGACCCCTGTCACAAGCCACCTAAGTGGTTTTGCTGGGCTCCTCCAACACAGGACACAGGTAGATGTTGTAAAGCCAGTTTATTGGAGATGGTACAGCTAGAGCAGATGTTTACATGCTGTCATGACAGAGCTATCTTCCCTCAGTGTGTGTGGTGATTGCAGGTATATCCTGTGTGCCTTGAATACCACACAGGATTTGTACATTTCTAGTCAAACAGATTGCTTTTAAAAATAAATATGTAAATCCAAATGCACTAATCCTTCCATGTTTTTAAACAGTGATAAATAAGAAAATACATAAAAACACATAAGCAGAAAATACATGTGCTACATCTTCTACACAACTGCCAACCATACTTTAAGTGGAGTTGTTTCAGTGTCCTTAATGTAAAATACTATAATTACTGCTGACAGAGTAATCACTTGAATGCTGTTGTTCACAACCATTAAAGAGCAATTAAAGCTTTAACTGTAATTATTTCACTAACCTACAGGTCAAGGGGCAAGACTTGCAGTAAGATCTGTGCCATCCTCACAAGAGAGATGCAGTCAACCTACTCTAAAGGCATATACATGCTCTGCAAACAGCCGCACATCAGCAACACAACCAGGCATCTGCAACATCAACGCCGGACATCAAAGAGGTGACTGCAACACAACGTCCACATAGATGTTGCGGATCACTGTTGACGTGAATTGACGAGCAGGGCTGCGTGCGCATGCTCCCAGTTAGAGCAGTACACTCCAATAGTATACAAAGGATAGGTGTGTTCACCATTATGAAAAAAGGGGGTCACATTTTATTTTCCGATCCATCCCCAGATGCAGGCCCGGCACCAGGATGAAGTGACTGAGGGGGCAATTAAAATTTGCGAAGGGGCAATTTGTTTCATAGAATAAAATACATTGATTTAACCATGCAATAGCCTCAGAAAGAGCACTCACATAAGAACATAGCACTAGCAGAGCGCTCAATATTTTGTATATTTATATTGTCCATAGATACATAAAGCTTAAACAGTGGAGGCAAAAAATACAACTACGTCCCCTTAAGACCCCTCGTGGCACCGGGCCTGGGTGTTTGTTGATTGATTGATTTGTTGATTGTTTGCCATATTGTTGCATACAATTCCGACAAACCACGCATAAGCATGTTAAGGCCTTAGTGTGGCTTCAGTGGGCCTTATTCACAAGAGCGGCCATATTGGTTAGTTGGATAGGAAAACCTAGAAACTATGGAAACCATGAAAACGCCACATGTTGTATTTAGTTCAACCCAGTCTCACACCCAACTCGTCACATATTGAGGCCTGGTCACTGACCCATGTCGTCAACATTTGCAGCAGAAGGTACCCCCGTAGCGTCGCTCCTGGACGACTCGTGCCGCCCCATAGACCTGGGGGGTATTGCACAAAACTAGGATACATAAATCCAGGATAATTGAGTAAGCGCGGCTTGGACTATTCTGTTCGGCGGTATCCTGGCTTATTCGGTTGCACGATTGCCAAGCCAGGATAAATAGGCGCGGCTAAATCACGTCAGGTGAAGCTATAGTTGGGATAAGCGGCTTGAATAGACCTCACGATCGCTCACAGAATCACCGATCGGAACATGGCGTTTCATACGTCACGGCCGTTGAACAGCTCCTTATTGGATACCCGACCCAAGCCCGACGGGACCCGAGGGGACCCGAGGGGACCTGACGGTACCCGACGGGCCGGGTCGGGTTTGGACAGATATTTAGAAATGATGCTCGGGTTCGGGTCGGGCTCGGTGACGTCTGCGCGATTTGAAATGTGCAATTTAAAACAGCTTATTATGCATGGTAGCCAATGGGCTGTTTCACATGTTGCAAAGGTTCGATTGTGTGATTAAAATACATTTTATAAATAGGACATAAGCATGTTGCAACCCAGTCTCATATAAAAACGTACCCTGACTACGTTGGTCCAAAGTGCCACACGTAGAGGGGTTTTCCCATGGTGTCCAAGTCACGTGACTTTCAAGGTTCACGTGACTTTTTCAGATTGGGACTCCCTTGTGATGTCACTCCGTCTGACGGATCAAACCCTCGCCCACAACATGTCTGAGGTTGATTTGCTGATCAACACATTATTCCGTGGCAGCGGGAGAAACTAATGTTGACAAAGTGACGAGTTACGATCGGATGTTTGTCCGCTGTTTAATTTTGATGGTGTGTGGGCATCCGTCCTGTGGTTAGTTATTACTCCTGTATCAGAGCTATAGAGTAAACAACTCTATAAACAACTCTATGTTTACTCTATAGCTCTGATTCCTGCACCATGTTTCAATGACGTCAGGTTGCTAGGGGCTACGGCTGACAGCCGGAAGTACTGTCCTTACTGTACTATTGTTTATGTTGTAATGTCATAAGTGTTGACAATAAAGTTTGTTAAAAAAACAACAACAACAACTATTATTGTCCCACACCACAATGTATGTCCCACAATGTTAACTCCAAACAATTCACGTTTGTCCAATTCATGGACAAACAAAGCAGCTGGAAACACGTCTAAAAACACTTGAAATAAAATGTAGCCTATATTTATATGTTTACAACATCAATCTCCCTATAATATGAACAAAATATGATCAGGTTATACTTTCTCTCTTGAAAACGGGCAAAACGCTAACCCTAACCCTAACCCGGAAAATGAATTTAAAAAACTACAAACGTTCGGAAAATGCAATACACTGAAGTGTGCGGCGCCATGTTTTTTCCGCCATGTTTTTTGTAGTTCTAAAATGTTTAGTTAACGTTTTCCCTATTATGTGAAAATGTGTCAAGGAACTTCGCAAGTGTATTATATGTTTTAGGGACCGGGGAGCACATTTATTTGGTCAGATTTCATTTTTACTATTGTTAATTGGGTGAAATCTGGTTTTGACCTTACCCAGTAGCGCCCCATGATGGTTTGGCAAAGGCTACAAAGGCCATGATAGAAGAAGTCAAGAGCTTTCCAAAAATGTTTTCCCCATGTTTGTATCACATTGTGTTGCTTTTCTGTAAGCCTTTAAAAGAGCCTTAGGTTCAAGGTTCAAAGGGCATTCCTGGGGAGCAGGAACCACCCAGAATGTTCACAGTGGCAGATCTGTACTCTGCAGCTCAAGACCTTTCCAACGATGTCTTCATTGTCATCCTACGACAAAGTTTCATTTTTATCTTGCTCACTGCCAAGGCACTTACTGATGTGTACTTTCTCACAGCCTATATAGAGCCAAGATGGATAAAATCACTAAAACATATTTTAAGGGATATTTAGTGGCAAAATGTGTTCAACATATTGATGGTGACCTTATCCTTAGTCATGCTTTTCAATTTGGAGCAGTTTAGACCCCATTTACCCATTAAACTATTTAATGTTTCATATCAATATTTCCATATTACTTAATATGACCATTTAGCATTGTGTTCGCTTCCCCAGGGCTGACAGGATAGTACATAATATGGTAATGCGAATGTATGTCTGTGTGCAGTTACATTTTTACACACAGTTGTTTTTAATTGACCAAGATATGAGCTTTTGAAAGAAAGTAGGCCTGTGTCGTATGCAAAGGGCTTTAGAACTACAAAAAACATGGCGGAAAAACATGGCGCCGCACACTTCATTGTATTGCATTTTCCGAACGTTTGTAGTTTTTAAAATTCATTTTCCGGGTTAGGGTTAGGGTTAGCGTTTTGCCCGTTTTCAAGAGAGAAAGTATAACCTGATCATATTTTGTTCATATTATAGGGAGATTGATGTTGTAAACATATAAATATAGGCTACATTTTATTTCAAGTGTTTTTAGACGTGTTTCCAGCTGCTTTGTTTGTCCATGAATTGGACAAACGTGAATTGTTTGGAGTTAACATTGTGGGACATACATTGTGGTGTGGGACAATAATAGTTGTTGTTGTTGTTGTTTTTTTAACAAACTTTATTGTCAACACTTATGACATTACAACATAAACAATAGTAGGAAGGACAGTACTTCCGGCTGTCAGCCGTAGCCCCTAGCAACCTGACGTCATTGAAACATGGTGCAGGAATCAGAGCTATAGAGTAAACATAGAGTTGTTTATAGAGTTGTTTACTCTATAGCTCTGATATAGGAGTAATAACTAACCACAGGACGGATGCCCACACACCATCAAAATTAAACAGCGGACAAACATCCGATTGTAACTCGTCACTTTGTCAACATTAGTTTCTCCCGCTGCCACGGAATAATGTGTTGATCAGCAAATCAACCTCAGACTTGTTGTGGGCGAGGGTTTGATCCGTCAGACGGAGTGACGTCACAAGGGAGTCCCAATCTGAAAAAGTCACGTGAACCTTGAAAGTCACGTGACTTGGACACCATGGGAAAACCCCTCTACGTGTGGCACTTTGGACCAACGTAGTCAGGGTACGTTTTTATATGAGACTGGGTTGCAACATGCTTATGTCCTATTTATAAAATGTATTTTAATCACACAATCGAACCTTTGCAACATGTGAAACAGCCCATTGGCTACCATGCATAATAAGCTGTTTTAAATTGCACATTTCAAATCGCGCAGACGTCACCGAGCCCGACCCGAACCCGAGCATCATTTCTAAATATCTGTCCAAACCCGACCCGGCCCGTCGGGTACCGTCAGGTCCCCTCGGGTCCCGTCGGGCTTGGGTCGGGTATCCAATAAGGAGCTGTTCAACGGCCGTGACGTATGAAACGCCATGTTCCGATCGGTGATTCTGTGAGCGATCGCGAGGTCTATTCAAGCCGCTTATCCCAACTATAGCTTCACCTGACGTGATTTAGCCGCGCCTATTTATCCCGGCTTGGCAATCGTGCAACCGAATAAGCCAGGATACCGCCGAGCAGAATAGTCCAAGCCGCGCTTACTCAATTATCCTGGATTTATGTATCCTAGTTTTGTGCAATACCCCCCAGGTCTATGGGGCGGCGCGAGTCGTCCAGGAGCGACGCTACGGGGGTACCTTCTGCTGCAAATGTTGACGACATGGAGTGACCAGGCCTCAATATGTGACGAGTTGGGTGTGAGACTGTGTTGATTTAGTTCTGCATTTCCCCTCCCAGGTAGCATATTTATAACGCATGCATTTCCATGCATGGTAGGTTTTGCTACATAACTAACCAATATGGCCGCTAGGTGAATAAGGTCGATGCAGGTCTTCTAAAGTGTCACCTCTCATTATGTGGATAATAGAGTGAGGATCCAGTCCTCACAGCCCCGAGCCCATGGCCCCGAGCCCACACACGCATGGAGGAGATTACACTCTGCTGCTCGGGGGGGTTACTTTTATTGGCTGAGCTTATACTGTATCAGCACTGAACACACTCATAGAGACATACATACACACACTCATAGAGACATACACACACACTCATAGAGGCATACACACACACACATAGAGACATACACACACACACACACACACACACACACACACACACACACACACACACACACACACACACACACACACACACACACACACACACACACACACACTCATAGAGACATACTGTATACACACATTCATAGAGACATACACACTCATATAGACATACATACACATAATCATAGAAACATACATACACACAATCATAGAGACATATATATGGACACTCATAGAGACCTACACATGCTCAAAGAGACATACACACACTCATAGAGAATGCAAAAATACACACACAAACACACACATGCCTGCCATGCTCAGATCTCGTTTTGTGTGCGTGTGATTCATAATAGAAGAGGTCTTGGGAGAGGGAGGTCAGGGCGGTGGAGGGGTCTGGTCTGATCCGGACCCCTGCAGGGTTTGTACTAAAGACAGTCATGATTCATACCGGGGGAAATTACGTCAGAACACACCATCACTGCCGTGGCTCCAACGCTCGGTAACGTCCAGTAATATTCCCTGTCTGCTCAGCGATCCGCTGACAATGACGGATGCCAACGTACATAATGAGCTACAATGAGTGCTGATAAGAAAGAGGTTAGCAGCCGGAAACAGAAATAGCCAGGAGGGCTGAGGAATACATCCAGGGCTGATTATACGCCCGGACGGCCCTGACATGCGGTACGGCGGCTGTCTTGATGTGTGGCGTAATCATAGGTGACTGGTTTCCATATTTCATACCTATAGAACAATATGGACTATGTTTTGACAGCGGTGAAAACTGGCACAGGACTCTCATTTTCTAGTCTTGCACCATGATTATTTTATTCAACTGTATGTTTCCAACATATTACTGGTTGAGGTGATTGTCTTGGCTGTTAGATAGCTTGGGATATCTTGGTTCACAGTTATCACAAATCTTCACTCTTTTGCTGGACCAAACAAATATGAATATATAGATAATGATAAATCATAATAATGAATCATATCATATAACAGTGAAATGACTGAGCATTATAAATAAGACTATATCTGTAACCATAAGACATCTAATATGCTAAAACTACTTCCGCATAGACTGCATTTCAACACACACTATCTATCAGATGTAATCTTCCTCATCAGGACAAAAAGACCTTCATCTTGGGGAAGTCTGAGTTGATAAAATCTGCTTTGTAGAACATGTACACCATGGGGATACTGGGATACGCCAGAGCAAAGTGCCAGGGTGTCAGTTTGTTTACACGAACCCTTTGTAGTGTAGTAGCCCTCGCTGCCCCCTAGCTGTCAGGAAATCAATTAGTGCAGCTTTAACTAAGTATACACATTTCTACCGCTGAAATCCACATGGCAGGCAGGGACTTTTTTTTTTTCAGGCCTGTGACTGTCCCCGTTTGGGGACAGTCGAGATAAGAGTAGGTTTCCTCCTCCTGTGGTACATCTCTCCTCTGCTTTTTACGGAATGGGAACAGTACTGAAGCGAATGAAATAGCTCTGGGGCAGGAATCATAAAGTATAGAGCCGCGCATCTCGTTTGTCAGAAGGTGCTCCGCGCCTCTGAGCTCGGCATGGCTAATTAAAGCCTTGCTATCACAGGACTACTACACTTGAGCTGTAAAGTAGTGCTTCTCCCATCCCATTTTCTCCTTTGTTAAAGTTGTGTGTGTGTGTGGGGATAAAGCAGAAACATATTTTATTATAAATAGATGAAATAAAATAAAAAATATATGCAGAAGCGCGTTGTGAAATTCCAAAAAATACAAAAACAGCAGAAATTGCTGTACAATCTCCCAAAAGACCAATCCACATTGAGAGAGTGGTTGGAAGGGAACGCCCACTTAAAACAGCCTGTTTTCAGGCAAAGATAAGTCCAGGGCTGGATATTACAGATGATGGATTGAGTTGAGACATTCATGTTTAAACTGCTTCTTTGCCAGTATGTGAACGTCTTTCTCCGTTATCGGTTTACCATATAACTTAAATCAAGCATATTCTTTCAAATGTAGAAATTATTGATGCTATGGTCTCACATATTTAAGGCGAGTGGCAGAAAATATAGTACATCCTAGAAGCTCCATTACAACAAACAAACAGAAAGCAGAACAAGCAAGATTTGACTGTATATGATAGAAGGCATGCTACCCCCCATCTCTTCTGCCTCCATTATTGTGCTACCCATGGTGAAGATCAATATGATTTCCCTTGCCATTTATATGTTGTTATATATATATATATATATATATATATATATATATATATATATATATATATATATATATATATATATAAAACAGTGACATTACTAAGTCCACTATTTAATATAGATAAATAAAAACATTTGTTGGTAGCACATATTTTTACATGTCCGCAAATGTCATGGTAAGTAGGTGATAATTAGCAAGTAACATATTTGAAATGTCTTTGAAATTACCCCCAAATTACCCCAACATTTACCCCAAAATTTATGGCTGAGCTCAACCCTCAGCAACTCAAGTGAAACACCTTCATCTCTTACATCATTGACAACAAGGCTGTCAACTACTGTGCCTGGTAAGGCTATGAGTTCTTCATGTTTTGCCATGGGCCTACACTCATTGCCTATCACAAGCAGGTAAGGACAACTTAGAGCACCGCTCTTGGTGAATATCAAAAATCTACGCTATAATGTCCATGTAAAAGAATGTAGGCCTAATACAAAGGTATATAATTCTTCTATATTTTGCATGTATTTTGCATTTTGATCAGTTAACTTAGAACTATGTAAAACAAAAAATCTATCAACTGCTTATTGGGAAATAGACTATAATACAAATATTTGGTTGTAATTTCCAAGAAATTTCAAATGCATTACTTGCTAATTATCACATACTTACCATGAAATTTGCGGACCTGTAAAATTAAGTGTTACCCATTTATTTGATGTGTAGAGGTGCATTGTGTGGCGAGCGGAGCTTGGAAATGATACTTGTAAGGGGGGTTATAAGAACCTCTGTAACTAAGATGACCTTATATTTAAATGAAGGTGTTGCCAACAACGCCACCTGGGGAGTTTCGCCCCAGGAAGTAGTTAATTACAAAACACTAAGGACACAGGTTCGTTCACTCAGGAGGCCAAAGACACGATGTCACTTGTATGAAAACAGTGTATAAATTTTATTACAAAGATATTAAATTGACACAGTAAAAACAGGCACTCGGGGCAAAAATAAAGGGAACAAAAGTAAATTGATCAGGAGCTGAGGTTCACGGTGTGTCGGAGCTAGGGGGAGGGGCCGGGGCGGAGACACCCAACCAAAATAAACTAATTACTGCACACACACACACACACCGTGGGGAGACCCAAAACCCAGGGGACCACAGCACACAAAACAAGGGGAGGGGAATCCCACCACCAGGCCACCAGCACCACCACCGGACCTCAGCAACTAAAAAGGGACAGAAGAATCGGGAGAGTAGAGGGGAAATGAAACACACAAAATCTAAAATAAACAATATATCAATTGGTCAAAATAAACCAAAATACACGTGGCTAATCTGCCAATATTAGAAATGAATGAAGAAAATAAAGAAAAATGAAGAAATCCTCTGCCCTAATCAAAACAACAAAAGGAAACTAAATGAAACCAATGAACGTTAGGGCAGAGCAAACCAAGTAACCGCAAAATCTAAATTAAACAAACAACATAAACCAAAGCCAAAACAGTAGCGCGAAGCAACAGCAAAAGCAAAACAGCAGCGGTCCCCCCAGCTGGTAGCGACGTATTGCGGGGCTATCGTTGTAGTCACCCGCGCCGTAGCAATCGATCAGTAGGGTTGGCTACTCATGACATGTCCGAGGGAGGGAGCAAAGGAGGGCTGTACAGCTAGCGATGAGCATCTGTCCGACGCAGAGGCACCGGCCCGGAAGTGACGTCACAGGTCATAGAGCAGAGAGAGAACTGGCGGCCGGGGATCATCCCCTTTATAATGCTGGGCGCCCCCCCCGTGATTGGCTGCGGTATTAGTGAGAGCCCACGGATCTCTAGACTGCCACAATTGCATGATCGTGTATTTATTTCCTAATTATAGGCAATCAAAAAATTGGTGAAATACACAATGAAATACACGATGTTGGCCTTTGTCGTACTTATGAGCAATTATTGTTTCATAAACCTGGTTTCTTCCATTCATCTGGCGAGGCGAAGGCTCTTATGGGAGCAGAAAATGTATGTCACATATGATTGTTGTCCATATCAAAGGAGCACTAAAAAAATGTGCTTCCAATTAACAACGAATCACACATCAGCCTTCTCACTTCCTGTCTGACTAAAACCAGAAAACCTGGTTAACTGGCTTAATTGTGCTTTCAAAATTGCATTCTCTCTCCCAGGTTAGAACAAATGACCTATGTACATGAGTATACTGAACAAATTCTACTCACTGTTTGTGCACACATTGTCGTGTCAATTAAGATACATTATTTACTGACGGTACTTGAAATACCGGTACATTTGACTAGAATTTCATTGACAATATGAATTGGTGTGTTCCTGTTTTTTGTGAGGTTGAGGTGAACAATTCCTGTGCATTTGACAAATTATATTTTATTATATCTGCTTGACTTCATACACTAAAACCCTTTGAGTGGTGGTTATTCTGTGAAATAATTTCCTGGCTTGTGCGCGGAGAGCTCCAGGTGCCACAGGCTTTTGTAGTTCGATTACGAATGGAAGAAGTGATTCACTTCTTAAATCCCATTTGCACGCAATTAAAATGGACTACCTGGAAATAACTATCACTTTCTCATGATACTGAATCCGTCAAATCTGTCCAAATCCCTTATTGGCGTGGACTACATGTTATAATTCAGTGTGGGCCCGTTTTCAAATGTAATGTGCTGATAGAAGATGAAGGAGACCACAAGAGATGGCGTATGGTTTATAAGATGGCATAAGATGGCAAGAACAGACAAGAAAAGGTGTTGTTGGTTCGCCGAAAATCCATGCAGTCATACTACTACAAACTACAAACACGTTTACAGGGACAGAGCATAATTTTTTGTTCAGAGGGACATATATGTTCATATATACATCTCACATGAAAATGCAAATCCAAAACCACCTTATACAAAATCAAGAGGACACAAGACTGTCAACTGCCAGTTGACAGTTTGCATGGATACAGGTACAGACATTTATTTACAGATCGTATATCTCCTGTGTCGGCTATGTCCACTGCAAGAGCCCTCTCCACAGAGTTAGATTCAGATTCAGTGTGACAGAAAATCTTCGACTTGGCTCACATTAAAACATGAAAACACACAATATCCACTTAGAGCAGACATAAAAATAAGGGTCACCTCATATGCATTGCTTCCAGTATTGCCTAGGGAAAGTGGGCCATCAGGTTATATATAATATAGAAAAATATGCCATTTGGTGGATGCTTTATTACTAGATATTACGCTGAGTGCATAGATTATTGGATGCATAGCATGGGTGGCCCCAATGGGAATGGAACCCCTAACCCTGGCGGTGTTAATGCCTTGCTCTGCTAACCGAGTGAGACAGGACAGCACAGTTGATGGGAGTTTACTGTGGCCTCTTAGCTATTGGAGCTTGCTCATTTTTGCTGAAAGGGATTCTAATCAGTTGCAATTCAGATTAAATGGTACTCCTCTACTCCAAATTTTTTTTTATTTCCAGCCTTGCCTAATATAAATAAAGGTTGTCTGGCTGAACGAGTGACAGTGTTCTCAGCTGCAGAACGTATGTCAGTATGACATGTGGCGCTTCTTGTTAATTAACACGTTAGTGCACTCAGAAGAGCTGTGTTGATGACAACATTTTGATTTACACTTCCTGCATTTCAACACATTAGGAAAGAACCCCTCTGAAAGTAATATTTGAATATTCAATGGGCTCTAATTGCATGTGCATATGGGCCAATGTTTACCCTTTCAAAAATGCTAAATGCACACATACAACCTATCAATACATGCTAATGAAGGATCCAAACATCTTGTGTGCGGTAGGCCTGATTCACATGTACCAATACATCAATTTATTCACTGCTACTCACTGTATTACTATTTATTAGTTAGTATTAATAATAATTCAACACTCATCTAACAATGTATTAATTTAACACTCATCTAAAGCAACGTACAGTGAATTGATAGATACATGATAGAGACATGGGTTACTTTAGTCATTAAGGTGCAGGTAGGTGTGAGCATCTTGCTCACACAGACGTTGAGGATCAAACTCATAACCCTTTTCGGCTAGCCACACCTACACTATCCTTCCCCATGTGCACCCCCATATCGCCCCCAACATCTCTTGTTCAAGTTCCACTTGTTGCTCGAGTTTTATTCTGATCACTTGCCCTTGGAGCGCCAGTGTTATCTCTGCCAGTGCAGAAATTAGTCCAGGAATCTCCCATCACCAAACATCAGCTATTTTGACAAACCGCGTACCGCAACTTGGCCTGACAGCGCCGCCTCTCTCATCGATGTCTTTTTTTTCCAAAAAAAGACATCGAATTCCAAAATAAACACCCAGACAGTCTCTTAACTAATGAATGAAGAGAGCTATCTAACAAAGATGTGGGAGTAAGAGAGGATGGATGGATGCGGGAAGAGAGCAAGGGGAGTGGCGGTGGACGGGGAGTGGCGGTGGACGAGGAGCAGCGGTGACAGGGCTGTACTTTCCTATTCCACCGTCTCGGGGGACAACAGGCAATTGCAGCTGTCATGTTGGCCAGTAGCTGCCGATGGCATACCGCTTTGCTGCATTTATTATTTAATTAGGTTGGTAGGAGAGGGGGGTCAGGGGGGTGGGGGGTGATGAGAGGAGGACAGGGGGATGGCAGTGGGATTCATGACACGTACAGATCACCAGCTGTGCAGCCCACCCCACCTCCCCTCCTCCGATTGCCTTCTTTCTCTCCGCTACTCTTGCGCCCTTCCGCCTCTCCTCCTCTTCTTCCTGCTTTCCTCTCCTTCCTCCTTTTCTCGCCCTTCACCTTCCCTCCTCTACCCTCCTCTGGACGTGGCAGGCGTGCAACTGCTCCTTTGGTAGCCCACACCCAAATATACCCTCTGCCTCCTCCTCCCCATCTTTATCCTTTTCCTCTGCCTCCCCCCTCTTTCTCCACTGCAGCAGAGTTTAGAGGACAACTCAGCAGTGTTGTCATCTCGCAAAACACATACTCACACACACACACTCATACTCACACACACATACTCATACACACTCATACTCACACACACACATACTCACACACACACGCACATACTCACACAGACACTCATACTGACACACATACTCATACAGACACACATACTGACACACATACTCATACAGACACATGCGCATGAACACGCACACTGTCAAGGTTGCCTGGTGCATCATAACAGATAGTTTGGGAGATTTGGGAATTCACTGAACTGGTCTATTGGGCTGTGAATATGGTAGGAATATAGGACACGGGAAAGAAAAAATCAACTAAAAGACAAAGATGAAGTCTACCAGCATTGTTTCCTTGCATTGTTTCGTTGATAGAAAGCAACACAAAATATACATATAAGAAGAACACTATTTTGCACAATGGGTGGCTTGTAATGTGTTTTGTAATGCGGTGTTGAACAGTACAGTGGCAGCGGACATGTACATATTAGTTTGTGTTATTTAATAAAGGGAATAATACTATGGACTTCACCGACTGGATCCTGTCCTAGTGAGGAAACAATCCCACAAAATGGTTGAAGGGCCTTAAAGACACCTCTTCACCTTACTTCCACTTATCCACAGAGTATAAATTATTCCTGCTTTATACCATGGCCCGGGTGAATACTCGATTCTGATTGGCTGGAGAGGTGTGTATTATTTTTCTATAACATGCACGGCTATGACGCAAGCAGCCTTACCACCAGTCTAAAAATGAATGCGCTAAACGAAACATTAATAACAGTCAACTTGGGCCGGACTCTGATGGGACTACGTTTAGAAAACTTTCCCCGTTGCCATGTCGTTACTAAGGTCGTCTCTATGTACCGGAGTAATAAGGTAACGTTGCCATGTCGTTACTAAGGTCGTCTCTATTTACTGGAGTAATAAGGTAACGTTGACATGTCGTTACTAAGATCATCTCTATTTACTGGAGTAATAAGGTAACGTTGCCATGTTGTTACTAAGATCGTCTCTATTTACTGGAGTAATAAGGTAACGTTGCCATGTTGTTACTAAGATCGTCTCTATTTACTGGAGTAATAAGGTAACGTTGCCATGTCGTTACTAACGTCTCTATTTACTGGAGTAATAAGGTAACGTTGCCATGTCGTTACTAAGGTCGTCTCTATTTACTGGAGTACTAAGGTAACGTTGCCATGTCGTTACTAACGTCTCTATTTACTGGAGTAATACGGTAACGTTGCCATGTCGTTACTAAGGTCGTCTCTATTTACTGGAGTACTAAGGTAACGTTGCCATGTCGTTACTAAGGTCGTCTCTATTTACTGGAGTAATAAGGTAACGTTGCCATGTCATTACTAACGTCTCTATTTACTGGAGTAATAAGGTAACGTTGCCATGTCGTTACTAAGGTCGTCTCTATTTACTGGAGTACTAAGGTAACGTTGCCATGTCGTTACTAACGTCTCTATTTACTGGAGTAATAAGGTAACGTTGCCATGTCGTTACTAAGGTCGTCTCTATTTACTGGAGTAATAAGGTAACGTTGCCATGTCGTTACTAAGATCATCTCTATTTACTGGAGTAATAAGGTAACGTTGCCATGTCGTTACTAAGGTCGTCTCTATTTACTGGAGTAATAAGGTAACGTTGCCATGTCGTTACTAAGGTCGTCTCTATTTACTGGAGTAATAAGGTAACGTTGCCATGTCGTTACTAAGGTCGTCTCTATTTACTGGAGTAATAAGGTAACGTTGCCATGTCGTTACTAAGATCATCTCTATTTACTGGAGTAATAAGGTAACGTTGCCATGTCGTTACTAAGATCATCTCTATTTACTGGAGTAATAAGGTAACGTTGCCAGGTCGTTGCTAACGTCTCTATTTACTGGAGTAATAAGGTAACGTTGCCAGGTCGTTGCTAACGTCTCTATTTACTGGAGTAATAAGGTAACGTCCGCATTCGATATGAATCTCATGTTAACTGACATTAGGCATTAGTCAGACCCATATAGTACTCCGGTCATTTGCTTTTACAGGTTTACAGGCACACACAAAGTAGTGTGAGCTAAAAGTTGTACTTTTGAGACCGAATCACCCCAAAATATGAATCCACACCCTTATATTTTTATTGATTCGTAAATAGCCATGGTATAAGCGGGATAATCCACTCCGAGGTGTGCATGTATTGAAAAATAATGCACGACGCGGGACGTCACCAGCATGGTCTCTGCGGCATTATTTTTCGATACATGTATGATGTACACCTCGTCATGGATTATCCCTTACATAACACAGTAGGGTTCTCCTGAGACCTACATGAAAAAGATAATAAGGCTTATGGAAACAAAAGAGTCACAGGAAGACCACTAAAAATAGCACCCCGAATTTAAATATACTCCAAATATAGTTGTCACCAAGCAGCACAGTGTTAGAAGAACATATCTGAAAGTGAAATGCTACAGGGTGTAGTATATCTAATGGGCTTGGCATGTGTTTAGATGCAACTTTTATCGGTGTAAAGCTCTTTGAGTTACATTTTATGTATGAGAGGGTTAGGGTTAGGGTTAGTGTCTTTTTATATTTACCTACATCTGGAGCCCAAGCTAGTTCAATAACCACTTTGACAGCAGTTCCTTTTCATCGAACGCCCCAAAAATGTGTAAATCAGTGATGGATAACTCCTGGAAAAAGTGCTTTTCACGTTCTTCTTTACTCTTTTAAGAAGAAGCAGAAGACAGACCGAGAAAGACACATTTAGGCGAGCGCACCCTCGCCGCAAATATAAACAATAGCAATAGCACTAGCAGGTATTTTGGAATCAATGTGCCAAAATGCTACTGCTATTGTTTATGTTCATAGCATGTTAAAGGTGTAAAAATAAAAAGTGCTACAAGTTATTATTGTCGACATTAATAACAGGGCATGCATTCCCGTAGCGGGATAATTCAAACCTCCTGCTGTTGTGCTTTATAATCATCCTCTTCAAGTGTTATTATAGATTTTTCTGTGCCCACCACTCGCAATTTTATCTTCCGAACACTTCCTGTAAACAATCACATCCATTTGTCCCCCCATATTTATGTCGTAAACCATATTTTGCACAAAAAACCCAAAGGGAAATTACACGGTAGCTTTGGAAAGGGTCTTCATGACAAAGCACATGTCACCGTGTGATGCGGATGCAGTGTGCAGCTGTATCACTGGGGAAGGTCCTGGCAGAGCTAACCCTAACCGTAGCTGCTGTGGTCACTGATAACCATCTCTCTTTAACCATCTCTACCCCAACCCTTACACCTAAATGTAATCATAGCCCTAATATAAACATAACCATCTCTCTTTAATCTGTAATCTAATACCTAAATATTACCATCTCTAACATAATACCTGAACCTAAACATTAATATAATACCTAAACCTGACCATCTCTAACCTAAAGCCTAAACATCACCATCTCTAGCATAATTCATAAACAAAACATTTTCCAACCTTATGCTGCGAAAAGCAAATCATCTAAAATTGACGTGAGTCCCATCGTGACGTCAGTGAGTCTGCAGGTACATAAATGAAGGGCTGCCTCAGGGGGCTGTCCAATAGGTTACATCTCTATCTAGTTGATTGACAGTTTGGAGTGACATTTGGATGCAGGAAGCAATGGGAGCTCTGCTACGTGGATGAGGTATGTTTCACCCTGAGCAAATGGAAGCCCTCGGTCTATCATAATGCTGCTGCACATCAACACACTTACGTGGGTCCATCTCCCCCGGCATGGAGCTCATTTCTATCTGCGCTTCCAGGTCCCCCATAGGAAATAGTGTCTCATACATATTTACCTACGTCTGGAGCCCAAGCTAGCTCAATTACCACTTTGACAGCAGTTCCCTTTCACATACCACCGCAGAAATGTGGAAATCAGTGATGGATAACTCCAGGACTAAGCAATTTTACGTTCTTCTTTATTCTTGAAGAAGCAGAAGACTCTGAAGATTCTGCTGAAAAGCATTTAGGGCGAGCGTGCCCTCGCCACAAATATAAACAATAGCAATAGCACTAGCAGGTCTTTTAGAATCAATGCGCCAAAATGCCATTTTGACAAATTATGTTGGTAACGAAAGTTTTAGTTAGTTAGTTTTAGTAAAGCCAGGAGAGACGTTCATGATGGTTTAATCACCTAGACCGTTATTTTTCTTCTGCGTACATGGTGTTGATTGTTCTTCAGGCCATAATGAAACACAGGCCCTTTGTTTTGGGCTCTGTTAAAGGAGGGCTTTTAGTTTGTGATGGCTCGAGACCTCCAAACCTCTGAACAGCTGGTCTCCAGCTCTCTCTGATGATGTAGCAGGTTTTTAATGTGTCAGCTGTAGGTCGACTTGGCCGGTTTCATCTGCCTCGCTCTGTGTCTCTTTGTGGTTGCTGGCTTTATATGTCTGTCTCATACCAACAATACAGAGAGTGCCCAAGCGGTCATAATGAGCGCCCCCATGGGAACTCTCTCAATGTGCTTAGGTAGCGACGGTGTACGTGATCTGATTTAGGATCATTATTTGACATAGTCAAACACCCTTGCCACTATATTATCCTGCCCCTATACAGTACAGCACAAACACTGACAAACATTTAAATTAGAGGCATATTGAGACTGATGCCTCCATTAACAAAACATTCTTCCCCCGAGGAAAATATGTACAATGCTTTGAGGAGCTCATTTGAAGTACTTCAGGTGGGCAGAGAGCAGTTCCTCTGACAGATCCCCCATCCCTTTGTTGTCACCAGCAGCCAACTGGACTTGTTTATACACCAGATGCTGCTACTATGGTGATAACACACACTAGTTGTGCTATGGTGATAACACACACTATTTTTTATCTATGGGTGATAACACACACTAGTTTTACTATGGTGATAACACACACTTGTTTTTATCTATGGTGATGACACACTAGTTTTACTATGGTGATAACAAACACTAGATTTAGCATTATATTGTTTGTGACAGGGAAGGGTTTTTTTCATTGTCGTGTTGTTTTGTCTGTTAGAATTGTGGAGTAGCACTGCATAAGGGAAATATGTGGAGAACCAACTTACAAACTAACACATCTGGCACGGCACGTTAGTTCACATCGAATGTCATATTTATTCATGCTGTATTCTGAAGAACTCTTTGACAGTACCTGTAAGTAACCCATCACCACCAGCATCTCCAACACCAGCACCTACAACACCACCGCCACCATCACCCCCACCACCTCCACCACCACGTCCACCACCACCATCAACACCACGTCCATTGTCACCACCATCACCTCCACCAATACCCACCACCACCACTACCACCTACACTACCTCCACCACCACCACCACCTACACCGCCTATTGCATACACAGTATTGAAGCTTAGGATAAAAGCGCCCACCAAACGGCTGATATAGCTGATTTATGTATTTATGTGTATTTAGATGCATGTCCACTTCAGTGTTCAGCTTACCCTGGTGGGTTTCAGAGCTATACAGGCCAGTGTGGAGCTGCAGCTACCCCCGTGAGGACAGTAAGATATGCATGGAGGGCCACTGGTGTGTGATTATGCACTTGATATGCAGCCACTCAGGCTGGAAATGATGGTCCTTCACTTCATTTCTGGAGTCAAGCTTCCCAAAATCCCTCTTGCTCTCTCTCTGAGTGTCTCTCTGCCTCTCTCAAACAGGAGGTTCTCCTGCCTCACCAGCATCACAAATAATCCTTTTTCCACTCTACACTCTTTTAGGGTCTCTCTTCCTCTGTTTTATTTATTCTCCCCCTCCCTCTCTATCTCTCTCTCTCTCTCTCTCTGTGTCTCTCGCACTCTCTCTCTCTCTATGCTGATTAGAGCTCTTGACCAACTGTCTGAGCTCTAATCAGCACAAAATCGCAACGCTTGTCACACACACACACACACACACACATACATGCAAGCTTTCTCCTCCTCCTCCTCCTCCTCCTCCTCCTCCTCCTCCTCCTCCTCCTCCTCCTCCTCCTCCTCCTCCTCCTGTCATCTGCAAGGCGAATGGCGTTCGTTCTCTCTTTTTGTTTTGAGGAAAAGAGCACACTGGCTTGAAACACGGTTATGTGGGAGTACATAAGCCCTGTAATTAGCTCACCCACATGGATGGATCCTAGCCTGACACAGGGGTCCACTTCTCATCCCGACCCTCTGTCAGACCAGGAGGGTTAGAAGGACAGGCGTGTGGATGTTCATTTCAGTTGAATTTGAAGGCCATGATGTTGTTGTTGTGGTGCGGCTTTGTTCAGCGCTCTCTTTTTTGCACAATGTGCAAACCTTTTAAATAAACACACAATGCAATCTAAATGTTTGTGCCCACTTGAAAAAAGATTGGCGTTGGATGTTTTGGTCCCGAGTTTGTTTTAGATGATAGAGCAGAGACAATTCAACAGCTTTTTCTTTTTAAAAAAAAGTATTTTTGTGAAACAAAACACAGGGTGGATTTATCACTCACACTGCTCCACTCCATAAGCATGCTTTGTTTCAGAGAACGTCGTTTCTGGTCGTATATATTAAAAAAAATACGGAGACAAAGTCCAGAAGCATATACTTGAGTCATTACGTGTTGTACTGTATATGTGGATGTGTACATGTGGATGCTCTGGCTCAGAGTCTGGCATTAAAACCATTACACAGTTGTTTCACCTCTCCTCACCAGCATCACAAATATGCCTTTCGTCTTTTTTCCACTCTATACTCCTTTAGGGTCTTTCTCTGTTTGGCACCGCTGACACACATCTCCCGGCTTATTGTCAGAATGGGGCTATTTTATGTAATTTAATATATGTATGGGAACACAAAAGAGAGACCATCTCTTGTTTCCTGGAACAAGCATGGTAATGTGGAAAGTCGGGCATCGTTCATCAAGCTTATGTCCCCTTCCAGAGGAAACCTCTGCCTGAAGCATGCAGATGCGTTGAAATGATGGCAATCAAATACCACACAAGATGAAACACATTTTGTTGAAGTTGTTGTTTCCAATGATGCAACACTCGCATTGAATATACATATAACGCATTTATTTTATTTATTTTTTTGGTGCAGACACTTTGACTTTAGCATTATGACAATCTTTCCAAATATAGAATATCCCACATTTTTGCAGGTATAAATTACATATGCTACATATAAGCTCCACAAATAAACCCAACTATGAAATACAATTGCAAATACGATACAAAAAACATTGTAGTATGTGATGAGTTAACATCAAGTACCTCCCCATGTCTTGGAAAACTAAATCTCTGAAGGTGGTTCGCTGGAACTATCATGCAATGCACATAGTCGAGGTTATGAACTGTACAAGTCTATACAACCCTCACCCACCCACCCATATATCCCAGTGAAAACAACTGCACGCCACACTGTGTGAAAGTCATAACATGTAAAGGACACTTTGATGGGAATGTAAACACACTGATGTAAATCACAAACTATACCGAGTGGTAGCAGGTAAACCTCCGGCGAAAGCACACACTAATACTTAAAATAGCGAATATAAAACAGCCGACGAAGGAGCGAATACTCGGGAAAACTCGAATAATACTACTAAACTGATTGAAAGTGAAGCATTTCTCGTTCCTGGCCACCTAATGGCCTAACATGAACAACTTTCACGGCAAATTTGTCGAGTTTGTTCGACTTGAGTGTTCAGGACAGGCACGTTGGAGTGGCTCCTCCAGGGCACGGAGGTGGCTATTTTGGCTGACATCGCTTTCCTCCTCCTCAGCCCCCGGGAGAAGAGGCGGGAAACAGAGAGAGGTGACACCTTGACTTAAATGCTGTTAAGCTGATTCACTCGAGAGATAGCGCCAAGTAAATCTCTCTCTCTCCTCAGCGCGAAATTAAAATGTCAGTAAGTAAAATTCAATTACCTGGGAACTGATGGTTTTAGCCTGTAGCTTTTTAGGGTCTTATCCTTCATCCAAAAAGATGTCCAGATTTACAACTTTTGCTACAGGGGTGGTTACTTATTTATTATTAATTACTTATTTAGATTATTTATTTTTAAATGTATCTACCTATGTCTATATCTATATCTATATCTACACTCACCGGCCACTTTATTAGGTACACCTTGCTAGTGCCTTCAGAACTGCCTTAATCCTTCGTGGCACAGATTCAACAAGGTACTGGAAACATTCCTCAGAGAGTTTGGTCCATATTGACATGATAGCATCACGCAGTTGCTGCAGATTTGTCGGCTGCACATCCATGATGCGAATCTCCCGTTCCACCACATCCCAAAGGTGCTCTATTGGATTGAGATCTGGTGACTGTGGAGGCCATTTGAGTACAGTGAACTCATTGTCATGTTCAAGAAACCAGTCTGAGATGATTCGCGCTTTATGACATGGCGCGTTATCCTGCTGGAAGTAGCCATCAGAAGATGGGTACACTGTGGTCATAAAGGGATGGACATGGTCAGCAACAATACTCAGGTAGTCTGTGGCTTTGACACGATGCTCAATTGGTACTAATAAGCCCAAAGTGTGCCAGGAAAATATCCCCCACACCATTACACCACCACCACCAGCCTGAACCGTTGATACAAGGCAGGATGGATCCATGCTTTCATGTTGTTGACGCCAAATTCTGACCCTACCATCCGAATGTCGCAGCAGAAATCGAGACTCATCAGACCAGGCAACGTTTTTCCAATCTTCGATTGTCCAATTTTGGTGAGCCTGTGCGAATTGTAGCCTCAGTTTCCTGTTCTTAGCTGACAGGAGTGGCACCCGGTGTGGTCTTCTGCTGCTGTAGCCCATCCGCCTCAAGGTTCGACGTGTTGTGCGTTCAGAGATGCTCTTCTGCATACCTCTGTTGTAACGAGTGGTTATTTGAGTTACAGTTGCCTTTCTATCAGCTCGAACCAGTCTGGCCATTCTCCTCTGACCTCTAGCATCAACAAGGCATTTGCGCCCACAGAACTGCCGCTCACTGGATATTTTCTCTTTTTCGGACCATTCTCTGTAAACCCTAGAGATGGTTGTGCGTGAAAATCCCAGTAGATCAGCAGTCTCTGAAATACTCAGACCAGCCCGTCTGGCACCAACAACCATGCCACGTTCAAAGTCACTTAAATCACCTTTCTTCCCCATTCTGATGCTCGGTTTGAACTGCAGCAGATCGTCCTGACCATGTCTACATGCCTAAATGCATTGAGTTGCTGCCATGTGATTGGCTGATTAGAAATTTGCGTTAACGAGCAGTTGGACAGGTGTACCTAATAAAGTGGCCGGTGAGTGTATATATATATATATATATATATATATATATAAGAGAGAGAGAGAGAGAGAGAGACTATTTATGATGTCCTTTCGCGGTGACCTACAAAAAAAGTGTGATGTCGGCTGATGTGCCGTGTCACCTGTAAATGGACACCTTAGTTGAGTCACCACCTAACAAAACCAGCCTATCCCAAGCATCACATGACACCACGGCCAAAATATATACACACCATATATCGTTTCCTAAAACAGTGGCATAGCCAGTAATTGATAATTTCCGAAAAATAAATTGATGTAAATAGATGTTGAAAGCTACAGTTTTTTTTTTATTAATGATGGCATATCGGTCTTCTGCTGATCTGTTGGAATTCTGATATATATATTTTTTACCATGTTGGTGATAGACACTGCATGCCATATCCTCCCCTCTCCTCTCTCCTGCTGTCCTCTACTTGTCCCCTCTCCTTGTCTGCTATCCTCCTTGTCTCCGTCCTCATCTCCTCTCTTCTTCTTTCCTTGTCTACACACCTAAGCAGTTACAATGCATGTAGTCACATTGCCACAAAAGAAGCACATAGACTTTGGGGCCGAGGCCTATGGAGACTAAACACAGCATATTAGCCTACACTACCATCCCAAAAGCTACGGACAGGGAAAACCATAACACATCTGAGCAGTTTACAGAGGATTGTGTCTTTAACTATTATTATTCAGACCTCATAAATCATGTCATAGGTTGTGTAATGATGACAATCGTGAGTCGCGTGCCATTATGAATTCCATTATATTGTGTCTATGAAAACCAATCTATCGTAATATTTTCCTTAGTATATATACATATATACATATATATATATATATATATATATATATATATATATATATATATATATATATATATATATATATAGTCATAGTCATAGTCATAGTCATATAGTATATTATATAAGTATAGTATATTTAACATTTAATGACAGGTTGCTTTGTTCCTGTTTCCTAAACTGATACATGTAACGTCAGTTTTCAAGGCTAATTTCAATTAGCGTTTGTTGCAATTGCAAATCATCCAAATCAAGTTAATAACCCATGGTCCATTGTGATTTAAATGAAAATAAAAAATGAACAAAACTAAAGTGTAATTCCCAAATTTATTTCTATATCTCAGGGGGAGTTTGAACCCGATACCCCCACCCCCCCGGCTACACCTCTGCCTCTAGACAGCCAGACACCGTGGTTCTTTTGCTTCCTATCGGTCCCAAATGGAGTGCACAGGAACAGGCAGGTCAGTGGAGTCACTGACGATCGGGCGTGGTTAGCCCCGCCCATCGGTGAGTGATTGATGGTGGCAGTCAGCGCACTCACACAGGAACACAGTGGCCCGTTGGAAATAGGAAGTGGATGAAGGGAGAGCGAGGGTCTCTCTCTCTGTCTCTCTCTGTGTCTCTCTCTCTCTCTCCTGAGCAGCTTGTCTCTGGATTCAACAGGCCATGATGTTCTCTGGGAGAGTCGTCATTGGTCAGCTGGCCGCGATGGGTGATGATGATGGGGGGGGGGGGGCTTGAGGTCATCAGGACAGTCATGCCTGTGCACACACACACAAGGAGAGAAAGGGGAGAGTTCAAGTGTGCACACACTCACACACCAGTCTCGCATGCCTTCCTGAGCACATTGTCATTAGCATTTCTTCTCATCTCTACCGGAAAACGAATGATAAGATCTTTGTGTGTGTGTGTGTTCAGCTGTCTCTCTCTCCTCTGGTATAATTAGCATGATTGGAGAGTGGGGGGAAGAGAGATCAAGAGAGAGGAAGGTGAGGAAAGAGAATGTGTGTGTGTGTGTGTGTGTGTTTGCATGAGCGTGTGTGCATGTTTTTGTGTAGTGGAGTATTTGGATGTTTGTATGGATGTGTATGCATGTATGAGTACATGTGTGTGTGTGTGTGTTTGCATGAGCGTGTGTGCATGCTTTTGTGTAGTGGAGTATTTGGATGTTTGTATGGGTGTATGCATGTATGAGTACATGTGTGTGTGTGTGTGTGTGTGTGTGTGGGTGAAGATGGTACTGATGAGCCTGTTCGCCTCTAACTGCTTGTTCCCTCTGGCAACACTCCTCTGTGAAGAGGCCTCCATCATCGCGCACACGCGCATGTGTGTGTGTGTGAGCGAGCATGTGTGTGCGCGTGCGCAAGAGTCTCGTTTATCAGCAAGCACGAGTGTTTTTCGAGAGGCCCTATACACGGCCATGTCCTCATCATTGAGTACTAACTCGACGAAGAGGAGAAGAGTTGATTACGCATTCATTAAACACCCCGGGCGGAGCCCTGCGCACCCTGGCTCTATGCAGGAAACATCCATCATCCAGGGGTGAGCAGCCGTTTACTCCCCCAACCTGCTGCTCTAGTCTGGGGGAGCGGAGACGGAGCCCTGTGGCTCTCCAGGGCAGCTGGTAGTACCAGCAAGCCGGGGGTTGAAGGAGAACATTCATATATTCATATAGTGGTCATGGTGTGAATTTGTGTTCACCCCGTGTAAAGTTATCTGGTACTGACAGATTTGAACCCAATAGCACGACAAGGAGACTGATGGATTTGCAATGAATGTTCAGTCCAAGTGATCGGATCGGATTTGTGTGTCCAGATTTTACCAACCTATCTGCATGGGTTGCTGTGGTAACGACGAAGGCGTCACTATGTACGCTGGTGACGGGGCTTTCCAACGTGGCATGCGACAGGGTCCAAATGGAGATCCATCATCTCGCCCTCCAAACAATTCAGCGTTTGTCCAAGTCGTCCGTGTTGTTGTTCTCCATACCGCCAAAGAGTACCGCTCTGCTTCTGCTCAGCCACTCTGATGCACTTCCGTCACTCTGGATTTGACCTCGTCGGTGTGTGTGTCGCGTTGTGAGTGATGCAAAAGACACTTTGAAATTCGATTCGAGCGGCCAGAGCGTCCAGACTGAGACCCATCTGTAAAAACCTGATTGTAATCGCATTGCAAACCACCTCCAAATGTGGCTTGGATCCGATTTGCATTTCATGTTTTTTTGCTATCCAGACTCTCTAAAATCAATCTGGATGCAATCTGGATTAGGTGGGCGGGCAGTCTGAACCAGGCCTTAGTGACATGGTATGAGAACAAAAAAAAAAGATTAAAATAACTAATAGGGGAGTTCGTGAGACCCTGCATAATTTCATCCAGCACCCTTCGAGGCTAGGGGTTGCATATTACCAGAATTACCTGAATATTTATCTACATGCAAATACAGGTGGTTTTCTGTCTCCGAACATAGGAAGAGGAAGACGATTTGAGGTAGGGTTGTCATGATATCCTATTTTCATATAGTGTGTCTCAATTCACACTTCCGTGAGTACACTTCCATGCAGTAAACTGTGTAAACTATGTACTTACTTGCGTAGCGCATGAATTTCGACAGGGTAGTGTTGTCTCAAATCGAACACGGAAAATGAAGTTTTATGATGTGCGATACGATTGCGGCAGACAGTACCCAGTGGAAAGTTTGCAGGGAAATGACTCAATCTTTATGTCTGAAATGATCAGACCGAAACATGGCGATATATCAAACTGGCGATATATTCAAATAATAATAATAATAATAATCTGTATTGTTGCATATTGCAACAACCCTAATCTGTGATTGTACTATGTCTGTAGAGTCTTAGTGACTGGCTGATCTGGTTGCCATGGCTTGTGGTGTTTTTCTGATTTCTGTTGACGTGTCTTACATACAGTGAGGTGTGGGTTAACTGTGCATGCTGTGTGTTTGATGTGCATCCAACATCACATGGCTGCTGATCTGCAAGGAGAAACTATCCACATAGACAAATAAACATGGCCTGCAAATTAAACTATATAAACACAAACACACACTCACACACCAGTCTCTCATGCACACACACACACACACGCACACACACATACACACAAACACACGCATTTGCCAGAGCACAATCGGTTGGGCATACCAGTTTGTTTGAAGCCACACACCGTTTTCGTATTCCGCGATGCCAATCCTTTCCCTCGCCCACCACAACCACCCCATGCCGCGGGGATGTGCAGCAGCAGGTAGATTAATGTGTGTAATCAGATGAGCCTTGTCTAATGACATCATGGTTCTCCCAGGGCTCTCGTCAGGGAAACAGCCTCATAAAGATGTGAACACAGCTTTCAGCAGAGCGCTGGACGCTGGGTGGGGTGTTCATAATCTCGGATCCTGAAGTTCGACAATGCTGTATAGCCGAACTTCTGGGGGGAGACTGCAGAGCGCCTGGGCCGGAAACCAGGAAGTGTGAGGGGCGGAGTTACGCAGTGTTTCCTGTTTTGTTACAGATATATTCTTCTGCAGATAAACTCATTTGCGAGTGCAAAATGGAGGTTTCACAAGACGATTTTAACACATGTATTTCTACAGTGGCCTGTCTACTACAAAGGTTTGATTTTAAACCTTTACAGACACTTTGTCTGAGGACATTGGTGTCTGGACAGGATGTTTTAGCGTGTCTTCCCACTGGCTACGATAAAAGTGTTCACTGTTGGCCAAGGAGGGATACCACAATGGGAAGACGATACTATTGTTTTAGTTATCAGTCCTCTCCTGGATCCAAGATTCATTGTCAGCCATATCACGTTTGTTGTCGGTCAAGTTGTTTCCAGTGGAAGCCCATTCCATGTAACATCTACAGATCCCCGCCCCCAGCAACATGATTGGTCGAAAATTGGTCGAAACATTTGAAACGAAAGAAAATGAATGCCCCGTTCACCCAGATCTGAATGCTAGACAGGGGTGGGCTGGGAACAAAATTCGGCCCGGGCAATTTTCTCCTGGACCGGCCCACAACAGGGACGTCGAACGACGTGGGGGGGGTGGGGGGGGGGCGATTGTTGACGGGGGGGGGGGGGGGGGGGAGGGGGACGCGCGTGATCGCAACGCACCCCGGACCTACGACCGACGTATTATGACAGTCCTGGACCGGCCCAAAAATCAGGACCGGCCCAAAAATAATAATACAAAAAATACAAAATACAAAATACAAAAAAAAAAAGAATTACGGCCGGCCGGCTCGGCCTGAAATCGTCCGGCCGTTCGGGAAATCTCCCGAACCTCCCGATGGCCAGCCCGTCCCTGATGCCAGATCTGAAAATGAATGCCCCGTTCACAAGTCTGATTCATGAGCTGTACTGACAAGGACGTATCTTATACAGCTCAGGAAATTCGGGGACGTTGTCAAGACAGTTTTTTCCTGGATGATTGAAATGTTTGTTTGGCTTCTGTTGATTTCAGAACAATGCTGTCATCTGATTGAATGCACTTCAATTGGTTAGTGTCGACTAGTTCAAATTATTTGAACTTTGAGCACAATGTCAAGGTTGATAATCCCAGTAGTCCGCTACCCTCAAGCTAGCGTCAACGCTAGGTTGGGCTTCAACGCTGCACTCCATAAGAAGACATTGGCAATGCCGACAGCATCGCTGAAAGCTTATCATGTGTCCACTGCTTAAGAGTGTTGTGTTTGGACAGACTGGCTGTCTCTGCTCTAATCCGGAGGAATCGATGGCCCAAACAAGTGGATTTTATATTTAGAAGAAAATTAAAGTGCACATCACTCCCTGAGACAAACCCTGTCCAGTTGGTCTCGTTTGTCTCATCTTCTCTTCACAACTTTAAAGGCAAAATTAGTAGGATTTGTCAGTTGTGGTTTGGAAATGCAACATTCAAAGTTGGCCCCTCCTCCCCGGCTGAACAACACTAGAAGCGCTTGCCAGCGGGTGAAAGCCAATCCCAGATGACTCTCACGTTGGAGCAAGCTTTGCCCGCTTGGTGTTTGCCTCTCTATATTTGTGTTTTTTTGGCACTGTGTCCACCATTGTGGTAGCTTCCTCTTGGATGCATGCTTACGATCTGGGACCTGGTCGCTATACGTTTTGATAGAGTTGCACCCTGTGCGCTATTGGCTGGGGGCTTCCGACTGCCCAAAGGTTGACACCCAGAAACCCGAACAAAGTAAAATAAGAAAATACAGGCAGAGGGCAGGGTCTGTGAAGATACAGAGACCACCACACACGTCTAGTGGGTCATAAGTGATGATTGAGAGGGATTCTTTTTGTATGAGTCTATAGATTGTTTTTTTTAGGAAAATCCTACTAATTGTGCCTTCAATTAACATTGGAATTTGGAAAACGTGGAATTCTTCGACAGTGGGATATTAATTGCTTGTTGATATCATACCATTTATTACTTTCTAACAAGCAATGGTCTTTGTTTAAAGGTTTTATTTTCAACAGCAGGGATACTTAACCACAGACCTCCACATTTATCGACTGCTATTTTTTTCCCGTTAATGGGCTACGTCTGTATTCCCATGGTCAAATAATTGGTCAAATATCACTCTCTTTATATAATTACACATATATATTTATTACAATATTAATCATAGTTCTACTGAGGGTCCCTACTGTCCAGCCTGGCATCACACCGTAGCCCAGGTAACTGTATGTGCTTGGATTGAATTGCGCCACAGTGCAATTTAGTCCATTAGGCGCATTAAGTGGTCACACTTGAACTCCACGCTGGTTACACCCCATCATTATGGATCATGCCAGCTGACATTTAGCCCAACCCCCCCCCAGCTCTTTTTTGTGCTGAGAATAGACCCCAGCGTCTGCAGGGCCGCTGATGGCTGACAGCAGGTGGTCCGCCATTTCCTCCACCCCTCCACACCTCCACCCCGCCACCGCCGCCATCATCACAAGCACTCATGTCTTGTTGCTTACAGATTCGCTTCGACCCTCGTCCCCTCCCCTACCTCCCTCCCACTCTCCCCCACCGAGCTAAAAGGATATAATAAGTCTGCTGGGAAAAGGACGTGTGTGTGTGTGTGTCTGTCTGTCTGTTTGGGTATGCACGTGTATGCATGTGTTTATGGAGCAGATGTCATGTGAGGCAGACCAGAAATGTTCTGCGCTGTGGGGTGGTGTTGGGAGTAGAACTAGGGGTGGTTGTTGTGTTGGGTAATCTCTTTCCAGTTGGACCCCCCCAGCAGTCACAGTTGTCCTCAGAGCTAATCTCTCTCTCTCTCTCTCTCTCTCTCTCTGTCTCTCTACATCACTTTGGATAGCAGCGTCTGATAACCTACAAAATAAATAGACAATACTGTATATGCTACAAATGCATCTTCATAGAAGATGGCCATAGGACAATTACAATTTCAACAGCTGTGTTTGGTGCTATAATCTACAGCTAGGGATAATACTGTCAGGGTACACTTCAAGACAGTTTCAGCCTCACATGTGAAGACACCACAGTTTTCCAGGATACCCGAAGAGGTATTAAAAGTAAGGTATTAAAATGTCTTATATGTTAATTTAAGGCCTTAAAAGGCGTTCCACCTATGTCATTTGCATAGGTCTTAAATATTCTTTACGATTGTTGGGAGAGGAAAAATAATAAACCTCAAACCAATGAATGTCACACTTTTATGTATTTTATGTGATATGTGATATTTGTATGTGATGGCGTGCACAAGCCGTGTTGACCAGTGCACTGGCGCGATAACTATGCGCATGCACAATACTTTTGTTTTCAGACAAGCAGCACTGCTTGTCTGACGTCCCTGTTTCCCGCCCTGCGCCGGCGCAGTGAGACGCAGCCATGCAACGGTTTGTCATGACTACAAAGTATGTTACCAAACCACCTTCACTATGGAAACCCTGTCGGCTCCACACACTCCATGGGACATCACACACACACAGAGAAAGAAAATCGATTCAGTTTGTGTGTGCAGGTGACAAAGTTTACAGCAAGTGTTTTTCTTTTTTCTCTCACTTCCCCCCCATCCATGCACACACACACACACACACACGCACGAAAAAAAAAACTTTCATATTTCTCTCACATCTTCTTCTCGACTCGACTTCAAAATAGCTGCGTGTGTGGTGTGAAGTCAGGCACGCGGTGGGGTGGTGGTGGTGATGGGGTGTGTGTGTGAACCTTCTCGTGTGCGTAGCGAGAGCCGGGGAACGGCGTGAAGTGGTGCCCGCTGCTGCAAAGAGGTGGTGAGCACTCTGTTTTAAGATTAGCATGTCTGATGTGGGGATGTGAGTCGCATGAATATGTTCACTGAACTGGTTGATTATCTTTGAATCCCTTTTTCCTTTTCTTTCTTCCTTTTTTTTTCTCACTCGCAATATCACGGACGGTTATTTTCAACCCTGGTATTTCTCTGAAGTACGTCACCGTGGTTTTGTCTCTGCGGCGTACTGACACAAACACGAAACATCAACAGCTTTGGAGGAACGGACGGCAAGCCCAAGTGCATACACACACACACACACACACACGTATACACACGCACACAAACACACACCTGTGCTTCACGCCAGGCTCCACCCGCTCTACTCCTGCAGGTTGTTGCTGGAGTAGAAGCTGGACGTCTCCGACACCGTCTTCGACGCGCTGCGGGACGACGACCCGTTGGAGGCCAGGTCCAGGGAGGAGCGGCGTGCCCCCCCGCCTCTCCCCTTTACCCCGCCCCCCCCCTGAGTTGGGGCTCCTCTGGGTACCGACATGGCCCCTGGCGGCCCCAGAGTGGCGGCGGCGGTGGTTCTCTTGGCCGGCTGGTCCATGTCGTGGGCCAGCTGCAGCACGGTGGACACGCTGGTCTCTGTGCAGCCGGTCTTGTACTCGCTGATCTGCGTGTGCAGGTAACGCGTGGTGGACTTGAGCTCCAGACCCTCGTAGGAGCCCTGGATGCAGGGACAGCAGCCCAAGACCTGCTTGAAGCCCGCGCGGAACCTGATGGGGGGGGGGGGGGGGGGGGCACAAACGTATCCACACACGCATAGACACATGCAGACAAACAGACACAAACAGATACCCACATAGACACACACACATACACATATAAACATTTATCAAATACACATTGAAGCACACATTCACACACATAGTACAAGCACAAAGACACACACACACACCCACAGGGAAAGTGTTTTCGGGTCAGCATAAGGTCTCTGGAAACAAATTTAGTTTCAACATAAAATACCTGTCTAAATGTTCTACTTGGATTCACTAAACAAACAATATGAAAGCGATGCCAATGAGCACTAAGGTAGCGTGGGCGGGAAGCTACCGTAAAAGGACGGCAGGGAGAGGAGAGTCTTTGGTGTGTCGGGAGGAGAAGAGAGAGAGAAAGGAGACGCGGGCCAAACTTTGGTTTGGTGCTGGTGTGTTTGGTATGGCAGACGAATACTCTGCGCACCTCCTCCTATTTTCATATTGACCGTGTACTGAAATGGAAAGATGAGAAGGAGGAGGAGTGTGTGATTGTCTCTGTGTGACAGTGTGGTGGGCGGCCAACATGCTTCTGATCCGGGAGACAATATGAGATAATTTGTCAGGGGATGCCGCTCATTCAACCATCTGCCTCCGCCTCTTTTCCACACTTTACTTCTTCCTTTTTTGGGGGACAAAAAGCAATCAGAAAATTCATTTCCAATTTATTTTTATTTTTTTTACAGACTAAGAATGCTAACAAGTCCAAGCATGTGAAGCCAGCTGTTTATGTTTTGACCACAGCTGCTCTGAAGCACTTCCTCCCAGGAAAAATAGATGGAACAAAATGTTGACCCTCCGTTCACTTGTCAAGTTGCCTTGTGAGATCATCCTGATCACATTCCTCGCTCCTGTTGGAACCGACTTTCATAACACAAAATATGGATGAACCAATCAGCGCTAGGGGAAGGGAGTTTAAGTTCATAATCCATCAGGCCTTGGCTGGGCCGTAATTGATTTCCACATATGGGCATGGCCTTACGTTGTTCAAAAAACTCCAGCCAATCAGATTAAATAACTAAGTGAGGCTCTTGCTCTCTTCGTGCTTGCCAAATCCAGCAATCGATTGCTCCATTGATTGGTACTTTCCTTGGGCATATGTGAACGTGTGAGATCAGGATGGATCACGAGGCTACTTGTGAAGAGGGCTGGTGGGGAATGGTTGGAAGCCTCGCTGGCATGGATGTTAAATAACTCATGATGTCTTGAGGTTTGAGGTTTCACTCACTGTGTGTACGATGTTGTTGTACTGAAATTCATTGAAGCCTTCGGGGTTAAAAGGGCCCCTATTTCACAGTGGATGTGATTCAATATCTATCAACTTGTGACATCACACGTATAAGTGTCCAACCAGATGTATGAAAGGTAGACCAACTACCCTGGCCACCTCCCTGGTGGACTGTACCAACTGGTAGGCTGGGGTTGGATCTCTCCATCATACATTTGAGTGAACCCTCCCACGTGTGATGTCACTAGTGGATACATTTGGAAATTGCTTGTAATGACAAATCATCCTCACACCTGGTGGTAAAATAGGCGCCCTTTAAATCGCAAAGAGGCCATTAATCCATGGGGAAAGGTTACAGACACATCCATCCAACCTTGAGGAGGCAGAGCCGGAGATCATGTATTATTGTGCATCGAGCTTCACTTGGAGAAGGGAACATTGGATTTTCTGCAAACAGGTTGACGTGGACCACACAGAGCCAGCCGAAACCCTCAAGCACACAGTCAGGGTCTGGCTGGATTTTACACACGGTGTGCATACTGCGTGTCTGTGTGCCAAATCACATCATAGTTAAACGGACACAGAGGGTTTGGAGTCTGTCAGTCTGTCCGCCCATCCACCTTTGTAATTTCTGTAAGACCAAATACAAGCTCAGAGCAGGCCTTTTATTTCTTCTTCTTTTGCTCTGGGGCACTAGGGCATTATTGAATATGACTTAGAGCTGGGATAGAGAGAACTGCAGCACAACCACCAGTAGTCATGCCAACCAACTGTTGTGGAGACAACTGTGTGTGTATGTGTGTGTGCATGTGTGTGTGTGTGCATGTGTCAGTCTGTCCATCCAGTGATGTCCTTGTATCTATCTGTCTGTTCAACCATCTGTCTTTTGTAGGGCTGCAACGATTAGTCGATAAGTTGATTGACAGATTAATCAAATCAAAGACCAAATTACCAATACTAAACATTTGCTGCTTGATGCTTCAGAAATGTAATCGTTTGGTTTGTGGATCATTATAAACTTAATACCTTTTCTTTTACTTGGCTGCTTGTCAGATAAAGCAAGCAAATTTAAGACATCACTTTGGACTCGTGATGGCATTTGCTATTATTTATGACATTTTCTAGACTAAATGATTAATCGATTAATCGAAAAAATGATCGTAAGATGAATCGACTACGAAAATGATCATTAGTTGCAGCTCTAGTCTTTTGTCTGTCATCCCTCTGCCCGTCTCTCTGTCATGTGTCTGTCCCTCCCACAGACCTGTCGTTGAGGCAGCAGTAGATGATGGGGTTGTACATGGTGGAGCTCATGGCCAGCCACAGCACGGCCAGGTACACCTGCTGGATGAAGGTCTGTTCGAACATCTCGGGGAGGAACTCGTGGAGCAGGAAGAAGATGTGGTAGGGCAGCCAGCAGATCGCGAAGGTGCACACCACCACGATCATCATCTTCACCACCTACGATGCGATTAATAATCACAATAAAATCAAAACGGGATTGAAATATGACCACACAAACATTGAGCAGTTTAGCTAGTGTAATAACTAACTCACTAAATCTATATTCTGACAGCGTGGCAGTGTTGCCAATGTGCCAGCCTGCAAATCCTAGCACCACTAGGAGTTAGTTCCATGCTCCCATCATCTTAAAACTTAAAACTGCAGCACAATCACCAGTAGTCATGCCAACCAACTGTTGTGGAGACAACAGTTGTGCATGTGCATGTGCATGTGTGTGTGTGTGCATGTGTCAGTCTGTCCATCCAGTGATGTCCTTGTATCTATCTGTCTGTTCAACCATCTGTCTTTTGTAGGGCTGCAACGATTAGTCGATAAGTTGATTGACAGATTAATCAAATCAAAGACCAAATTACAAATACCAAACATTTGCTGCTTGATGCTTCAGAAATGTAATCGTTTGGTTTGTGAATCATTATAAAATTAATACCTTTTCTTTTACTTGTCTGCTTGTCAGATATTTTACTTGGCTGCTTGTCAGATAAAGCAAGCAAATTCAAGACATCACTTTTTTTAGTTAGCTGGTCTAACTATTTGTAATTTGTGCTATGTTCTTGCTTCAAACTTGTCAATACAAGCCCACAAAATACTTGACAATCTGTACTCAAAGCATGTATTGTTTGACCATTTGACTATGCAGATTTGTGTTTTAATATGCCACACATGTCCCCAGATCATAGCTTTCACAATCTACATTTAGATACAGGGAAAAGTCCCTGAAACTCCAGTGAAATTGGATTACAGTTTTTTTGCATCCCAATTTATGACCTCCCAAATCGAAACTATCACGGTAGATTATGCGTAATGTATTCAAAGTGTCCCCCTGGCTTTAATTTGGGGTGGGGGCCATACAGATGATCTTGAATGCTCAAAAACATGTCCAGGCAAAGTCTTCTCTTCAATCTGAGAAGACCTCATTTATCACACCTGTTGTGACACAGTGGCGACACAAACACACGCCAACAAACACGGGCATCAAGAAATAAAGTCACACCAACACGAAGTTAGGATGGTGGACCAGGGGCACGTACAGCTCCGACAAAACGTAGCAAAACGTTTATTTAAACTGAAACAGTGGTGAGTTGACCACCCTGTCGTATTACGACATAAGTGTTGCAACCATGTCAGCTGAGAATCTCCTTCTTTGCGTTCTTTTCTAAGATTTCTCAGAGCCTGTTGAAATCGCTTTAATACATGTTTAATACTGCAAAATAGGGTTGCAAAATACTCTCTATGTTACAGTCCCTGCCCTTGCCACCCAGAATAGCAGAATAACATCCCAATTGAGTGAAGGTGTATGTGGAAAAACTGCAGCTCATAATTATTGGGATCCAACATTTGTCTTCAAAAAGGAAAACATTTTCCGAAAACACCGCTTTCAGATAAAGCAAAACGGTGCACACTGTTTTCAGATTGAACGCGCCCCAGGTGGAGAATGGAAGAGCAAAGAACACAGGAACACAACAACACAACACAAATCATTTAGAAGATCAACCAGAGATGACAGAGAGCGGGAAAATCAGAGACGAGAGAGAGAGACAGACAAGAGAGAGAGAGAGAGAGAGAGAGATCGATGAGGAAAGGCGGTGACATTTATGCCCCTAATGATGAATCGGCGAGGAGGGTAAAAAACGTGGACGCAAATGTGAACATTTCTGCTCGTTCCTGATCACAGCCTGACTAATATAGCCTGATGGGACGGTAATGTGTTTACTGCTGGTGTGAATTTGTGACTTCCAGATGCAGCTGCCGCTCTCGAACAATAATGGTCTTTTGTTGTTTATTTGGAAGGATGCCTGATACAAGGAACATCTGTGGTTATGGTTTTTGTTTGTTATGTTAACGGGGGTTGATTATACTGTAGAGAGCATCTCGTTATAGCACTTCATTAGAGGGATACGTGGCTACTGTACTCAAGTACTGAATGATATTGTCACCATTGTGGGCATTTTTAGAGTTAAATGGTTTCTTCCTTTCCGCATCCTTTTGCCGAGGGTGAATAACACCAATGCAGGCAGTATATTTCTTGGCCTACATGACCGTGAATATAATCCCACACTCAGGGCCAGGATTTAAAAACACTCTAAACAACAAACCCAATCGATTGCCATGTTACAAAACTTATCCGAAAAGAAAACCAGCAATTTACAGAAAGCGATGATGGAACGTAAAGACTGCAAGTAGCTAGATTGGATTGCAATTTGATTGGGGTTATCAACGCGCTCCGGGGAAATCAATTTATGGTGGCAGGCGGGGGAAAGCATAACAGAGAAAAAAGACGGAACACAAAAAGCGAAGCGAAAGAAAGAGGAGACGCAGCGAAGCAAAACAATCTCCCATCTCCCCACACCGGCACCCTGGGGGTCGTGACCTTGCGCTTGGCGATCAGCTGCTCCTTGTAGCGGTCAGAGGAGTCTCCCGGGATCTCGCTGGCCCACAGGGTGATGCCCACCACCAGGTACGCACAGCCCATCACCAGTAGAGGCAGTAAGTAGATGAGGATGACCACGCACACGTAGTACCTGGTGGAGGACAACAGGAAGGACCCGTTTAGGTTCATGACATTAAGGACATGGATGCTGCATTAGAGCAGGATGCTTTCTGATCTGTCTGTCTAGCTGACTATCATCACACGTATGTCCATGTACCTGTCTGTCTATCTATCAGTCTTTCTAATTTGTCTGTGTATCTATCTGTCTGTCGATCTATCGGTCTGTGTCTTTTGTCCATCTATCTACAGTATATTAGCGCTTTATTAGTCTAACTCAGAATGTTCCCCATTCTAAAGTGAGGTCTTGCTCATAACTCATATACTAGTAGTTTGACACTTATTAACCCACACAGGTTCCCTATTCTAAAGTTGCCTCCTCTAAGCAACTAGTTAATGGTGAATATGTGGTCCCTAATCTAAAGTGTTACCAAAAATACTACAGGAGTACTACAATATATGGAGGGATAAAGCATAAGGATAAAATGAGTATCTTCACATCCAAATAGTCAATATTCAAGAGAGTATTTCATACCAAGCACTAATACTTTTACTTGGGTCGACTTTTACTTTTATGAAAATACAGATTTTGACATTTCCTTCGGTATCGTACACGAACACTCACCAACCAGCGGTTAACTTCCACACCAGAGTAATGATGAATAACACCAGTGATGACACTTTAACACCAGAGTTAATGATGAATAACACCAGTAATTACACTTTAACACCCGAGTAATGAATCGAGGTAGGGGCCAGAATTGACCCTTGTAACCGTGACCGAAGAATACGAAGTAGCGAGGACTGTCTGGGGCAATGGAGGGGGGAGAATGCCGCTCAGAGAAACTGTCCAATGAGTTTAAAGCCTGCTTGAAATGATGAATTGTGACAGCCTCTGTATTTATCAAATGATTCGCTCATCACGATCACAGTGCAGTGTTAATGTGTGTTTTTGTGTGTGCGTCGGCGTGTGTGTCACCAACTTTACAAAGCCTTGGTTGATCTGAGAACACTATGGACCCTCAAAATAAATTCAGTACTGGTTCTGATCCCCCACACATGTGACACAATTGTCTTTGTCGTCTCTCTCTCTCTTTCTCTCTCTGTTCTCCAGAGCCTGCAGGGTCATTTTGCTTGGCAATTAACTGCAATTATCTTAATCTGCCTAAACAGCTCAGCCGGGGTGTAGTGCCACAGTGCCACCGGGTGTCTTCCGCCTTTCATTGGGGAGACAATAGGTCACCTTACACCTCGAGACCAGCCAAAACCTAACCACGCGGAGATGCCATCTACCGTGAAGCTACACTTTAACAAATGGATGGGTGTGGGTGTGGGTGTGTGTGTGTGTGTTCTTATACATGATCCAAATGTGTTTGGTGGGACATGGAGAGGGAATCAATAATAAAAACTAAAAGCAGCTGTCACCTTGCTGACAACTGATATTATTCTGCTCTTTTTCTCCACTTTCCTCTGTCCCTCTCCTCTCTGCCCCTCTGCTTACCACTCCTCTCGTTTTCCCTCTCCTGTCCTCCCTGTTTTTCTTTCTCTGTCCTTCTCTCTTCTCTCCTCCTTCTCCTCTCCTGTCATCTCTTCCATTCTTTCCACTTTCCCTCTCCTCCCTTCTCTTCTCCTCTATTCTCCTCTCCTCTCTTTCACTCTTCTCTCATCTCCTCTCCTCCCCTATCTTGTCCTTTATTCTCCTCTTCTCTCGTCTCCTCCCCTCTTCTCTGATCTCCTCTCCTCTCTTGTCCTCTATCTATCCTCTCGCTAAATACTGTAATCTGTTCTGTTAATTATGGCGCCCGACCGAGCGCTACCAAGTTAAGCTACCTTTTGATTCTGCCTCTTCGTCCATACGAGAGAAGCGCAGTACACGATTGAAAGACCTTTAAAGGACCACACCTGCTTCTCTAAAACATCGATTACCAATAACATTTGCTAAAATTACATTGTTGTACCAATTCTGGAGAAGAGCGATTAGCATGAGTGTGCATCGCCACAAGCATTCACAATAGCAATAGCATTAACAATAGCAAAAAAGCTATCAAGTCTGTGAAAGTTTGTGGACAAAAAAACAGTGAATCGCCATACACGTACGTTACACAACATTGTCTTATTTTGCTCGCTCTACATGCTCTTTGGCAGAAACGGTAAGGGTGGATGGGTACGGTGGATGGGAACGGTAAGGGTGGACGAATTATATTGGGAACGGATGTTCCCAATATAATTGGGAAGAAAACAGAAGAAATAACATAACTTGCGTGGGGCACAAATATGAATGGGAGCCATTTGAATACAGACAAGGATGTATATATATATATATATATATATATATATATATATATATATATATATATATATATATATATATGAGTAATCCACTTAGCAGGGGAGCTAAACTGTCATGTAAATCCCTTGGAGATGTGTGGACATCTTCTGTTTGTGGTGTGCTTGTGTTACTTTCTTGTGTGGTCGCTTTACCTTATGTTGGTTTGAGCTGAAAGAAGTGTGATCTCCACAGTGGGTTAAAATAGAAATAGTTGGCAGCGCGTTGATGCTTCTACAGAGGATCTGTCGCATTGCCAAAGCTAACGGCCCTTGTCTTTGTCTCTGTTCTCTCTCTTGCTCCGTCTCAGCCTCTCTCTGACTAAACGCCTGATGGGACAGACTCCTGCGTTCTCTGAGCTGTCAGACATGTGTGAAATTGGCTGTCACAGCTCACTAATAGTTCTCAGCGCACAACGATGATGAAGCGAGTTGACCCCACAGCAGGTACTCGTCGTTTGTAATTCATTAGGATTTCCTCGACTCAGTTGTCTCGTCTTTCCTTTCCAACGTATGGAGGTGAGGGCGGACGATGACAGATGATGGTGGCTTGCGTGTTGTAATGTTCTTCAGGAATCCCCTCCGGCGATCTCCACTACAGTCACCCCAACCCCTGTCACCTCCACCCCCCTCACTTCCATCCCCTGTCAGCCCCACCCATGTCCCCTCATCACCCCTCAGTTCCACCCTTTTTTCTAACGCCTCCGTCACTTCCAACCCCAGTCACTTATGCCCCCATCACTCTCATCACCCATCACCACCGTCACCCATCCTACACCCCCTCACCCACCCCTGTCTCCTCCCGCCCATCAGTCCCCTCACCCCCCTCGCCTCCACCCTGTTTACCTCCCGCACCGTCACCCCCCTCACTCTCATCACACTCACCCCCACCCTCATCAACCCCACCCTCATCACATCCACCTCCCTCACCCCCACCCTAATCACACCCACCCCCCCTCACCCCCACCCTCATCACACCCGCCCCTCTCACCCCCACCCTCATCACACCCATCCCCCTCACCCGCATCACATCCACCCTAATTAACCCCACCCTAAACACCTCCACTCCCCTCACCCCCACCCTCATCACACCCACCCCCCTCATCCTCATCACACCCACCCCCTCACTCTCATCACACCCACCCCCTCATCTCACCCACCCTCATCACACCCACCCCCCTCACCCTCATCACACCCACCCTCATCACACCCACCCCCCTCACCCTAATCACCCACCCCCTTACCCTCATCACATCCACCCTCCTCACACCAATCCTCATCACACCCACCTCCCTCACCATCATCACACCCACCCTCATCACACCCACCCCCCTCACCCTCAACTTCATCACACCCCATCACCTACTCAAACGGTGACAAACAACAAGCAAGAATGGGGTATCCACAGTTTTACACTCTCGGCTCCCAGGGACTCTATCGTTCCTCCAGTGTGAGGGCGTCTGCATTATCTCCCTGGCTTGTTTTCATGGAACCGCCGTCCCGAGCCAAAACTATAGTCTTCCTCCTCTACCTACCCTCCCACCTCCCCTTAAGTTCCCCTAAAGGGCTTGGTTCTGGCGTCTGTGGACTGTGTACAGCGGGGATAAGAGGGATACAGAGGGAAATGTTCTTGTCTTCTCCTGACACACAGCAGGCTGGCTGCGGTACACGTGCGCACCATGAAATATAAGAGCAGCACGGGACACTGCGTTTGGGCAGGATGAGCACAGAGCAGCCACCGCACGAACTATCACTCACTCTACACACACACACGCACACACACACACACACACGCTATCATTTACTCTACACACACACACACACACACACAATCATTCACTCCACACACACACACAATCGTTTACTCACTCCACACACACACACACATACACAATCATTCACTCTACACACACACACACTCATACACAAACACTCAGTCATACCACAACGTTTCGTAAAATGTTTGGAGAAATAAAAAAGCCAAAATATGGGGTTCAATTCAATTCAACTAACCTTTTACATGCAAAGCACACAAACAGACAGACAGACACACACACACACACACACACACACACACACACACACACACACCCTCGCTACCTTTGTTGAGTAGCGAGGGGAGTAGTTCTCCAAGTACTCTTGGGGGAGCCATCAGAGGTCCCAAGTGAGCAGCTTATGAATTTCTACACCACTTGCAGAAATCAATGAGTTGTTGAAGGCTTCCACCTGCCTATATATACCCCCCAACCCCCCCATCAGGACAAAACTAATCTCCATACTTCATTTTAGCACTAATTTGCAAGGCCGCGTTGCCCTTGCAAAATAGTGTCGGGGGGGGGGGGGGGGGGGGGGGGGGGGGGACTTGTTTTGATGGAACATTTGCACATGGGGAGGCGAGGCCTGGCATTAAAATGGCTTAATCCCCACAAAAAGAAACGCCACATAAAACAGTTAGTAAGACCTATGTTGACTATGTGATTTGCCATTTTCAGCGTGTACGTTGCTAGCTCGGAGGTTGTTGTTGTTGTTTCACGTAGCGACGGGGACTCTGAAAACGGCAGATAGCGGAAGGGGAGGAGAATGCCGACTGAAATAGTCGCCCATCGGCAGGCTTATAACGACAGCCTACAACAACAAAAAACAAAGAGACCTCTGCCTCGGCTCACATCAAAACACATCCGTGTTAAATGTGAGCGTCAAACACAATGCTCTGTCATTGTTCATGGACGATAAAGTTTTAAAACAGAAACCATAACTTAAGATTGTCAATTCACTTTCACCAAGCTAAAAAAAAGTCTCCTCCCTCTCATGAATGAGAATCCAAACTCCCTGTGTGACCAAGCGGCGTTAGCCAAGTGTACTGTAACTAACCACGGGACAACGGTCATGCAATGTCCCCCATCAATGTGTGTGTCTGTGCGTGTGTGGCGTGCACGTCTGTATTGTTTGTATACTGTATTTATAACCTCCCCTGAGACTTGAACCCGCAAATTCCTCTGACTGAAGTGATGGAGCTTGGGGGGGGGGGGGGGGGGGGGGCGATGGCGTCATCTGACCCGCGCCGGGGGGGCATGGGGACAGTTGGCACCTCATCAAAAGTGTCAATTACAAGAGGGGGGGGGGGGGGTCAGCTGATAGGGGAAACACCGGGGTCATGTACCTTGATTAGTTCTGTTGGAACAGGTAATGCGTGCAAACGTACCTCATCCCCGGCCCCATCCACTCCTAGAGGAATAGTGGCCAGACTTTGTTTTCCTATGCTAATTTGGTAGAGGGGTGGGTGGGAGGGGGTCCTTTTCTGGCGTGACAGCCTGGGTAAAGACAGGTTTGATGAGCTGTGAGATGAACATCAAGAGAGTGGTGATTGGAGCCTTATCCGTGTGTTTTTATGCTTGGGAACGTGTGTGTAATATTTGTTTTGTTTACCACCATATAGTTACACCTTTAGTGCTCTGCAACCGAGTGATCATAAAAGAGATGCATCAGTGTGTGTGTGTGTTTCTGTGTTTTTGTGTGTGTGTCTCTTGTGTTATCCTAACCATGGCAGCTAGAGCCACTTAGCAGGTGTGTTGGGCACAGCATGGGTTCCTTCGCAAGTTTCATGGCCTGTGGCACCGTATCGCTCCGTGGTGACTCGTTCTCCCATCTTCTTTTGTCCACGACTCTCTGCCCTGTCGAGACAGGGAGTTGTGGCGGGAGAGCTTGTGTCGTGCAGCGACTCTGAGCCACAGAGATTTCTGTGTCTGTGTTTTAGGCGCCTTTGGTTTCTATTTTAGGTGCTCTATGCAGAGGGGATAGCATGTGGGTGAAGGGTGACGCACCCTCTCAAACTCTGGGACCCCAACAGGAACTTCTACTGGTGGGGGTGAAGAGTGTTCTCAGTGTACACCGGTACAAAGGGGCGTTACATTTGAGATTCAGCAATAGCTCCGGAGACAATATTTTGCATTGTTCCTTGACAGGACTGGGAATGTTTGGAACCGTTAGTAGGCCAAAAGCTACGCAAGGCTTATTAAATTAGCTGAATAAGACTTAAAGGGCAAAGGAGTTGATCTATCTATCATACATTTGCATGGACACTCCCACGGGTGATGTCACTAATGGGAAGATTTTGGAATGGCTAATCAGCCTTCAAACCTGGTGGTAAGATAAGAGCCAGTTAAGGTTACCTGGCGTGGAAGCGTGTTAGTCTTTGTAGGAGAGATAGGAAACTGAACTGAAAGGGGAACTGTGTGATCCGACTGTGGCTAAAACACCTGACACCATCGATAATGTTCTGTGTTCATTGGTAGACAGGTACTTCATTGATCTCTGGGGTAACTTCAGTAGCAGCTAAATATATATTTTTTTCATTATAAAAACAAAAACAGCTAAATATACAATATAAATGTAACATTAGCACTATGCATAAACATATATGTCGTTGCCATGGCTGATCAAACTGAAACAATGATTAGATAGGCCTACTATTTAAGTCTGAATATCCATTCCCTGGCTGTCTGCATTAGAGGAGGACCGGAAGGCTTAATTGACAAACTCAAAGTGGAAGGAAATGGGCATGTTTGTCTCCCATGACTTCCGTGCAAATGGAGACTTTCTGCGATGCATCTGGCGGCCATTAGGGAAATGAAAATGAAATCTTCTTAAGGTACGTCCATGTTGACTTCCATTTTCACCCCGTGAAGGATGATTGAGCTTATGTTGAGCAAGGACGACCAGATGCTACGCCTGCATTCTGACTGAAGCACTGTTTATATCTTACAAGCGAGAGACCCTTAAGGTGAATTCGAATTCCTCTCTCTTAAAGCATTCATTGCCCAGCTAGTGCGTATTAAATGAAATTGAAGTAGGAAGGAAACATTATCTGTGTCATCTATGCCCTTATTTTCCCTAACTTGAGAGGAAAAACGTGTGATTTATGGTGTTTGGCTGCCTGCAGGAAAAATATGAGGCAGGGATTTTGTTTCGAATTCAGAGAAGTCAATCGTAACACACCCCGGACCTACGACCGGTGCGGGGGGGGGGGCGGGGCGGGTGCGGGTGCGATCGTAACACACCCCGGACCTACGACCGGCGGGGGGGGGGGGGGGGGGGGGGTGCGCACGATCGTAACACACTCCGGACCTACGACCGGCATGGGCGGGGGGGGAGGTGCGCGCGATCGTAACACACCACGTACCTATGACTGGCGGGCGGACCTATAACCGGCGGGGGTGTCTCAAAAAGGAGGACAAATACGCGTCCGGCTTGCTGCGCCGGACGCCGGACAGGGCATTGAAAAACCGGACAGTCTCTGGCCACCCTATTGCTGCTGTTGCCGTTGGACATGGCTAAAATATCAAGTACATCTGCTTTGCCCTCCCGCGTGAGAGTCAGGTATCCAACGAGTGACGTCGCCCACTCGCTCTCCTTGCTTGACCGCGATCTAGCATCTAGGATCGATTGCTCTTCCTTGGGTCCCCAGATGTTAACACTGAATTTCGTACATTGAATTTTGAGGCTGACTTTGGCAGGTTGAATTTTGGGCCGTTGAAAATATTGGAGTTGAATTTTTTAACGTTGAATTTTTTAACATTGAAAAATAAAGGTGAAAATGATTTATTGAAAATGTAAAGAGTTAAATTCAGAGGCAAAAAATTCAGATACGTTATTTCAATGCATAAATATCCAGTGCTTATAATTCAATGTTTTTTATTTTCAAAACCCGATGGCACAGATTTACTTCCATACAAGGGCCGTTACTCTCAAGCTTAGATCCACAGACAGCCAGTCGCTTACCCTGATGCTCCTCCAACTTTCTTCGGATCCATCATATGGGTAGTGTTTCATCATCTCGGATGTTTTATACAAACCCAAGGTTCTCAAGGTTGTTGTGTGTCACACCAGACTGAGGGGACCGAAGGACATTCATTGCAAGAAAGTGCGAACCAAGATAAAACCAGCAGAGAACATCCTATAAATGATGACGCTTAAGGTTGAATCATACGTCTGCATCAAATGGTTGTGGGAGTCTACACTGGGGCTCGCACTTATGGTTCTGTGTCCAGACATGTTACATTTTTGTAAAGGTGCACATAAGCTATGGCAGTAATATGGCACTTGCATTGCATGTCAATGCATTCTTTCCAAGGTGGATTTCTAAGAAACATATTTTAATTATTTATGATCATATATTTATATTTGACTAAGTCTAATTCTTGTGTCATGTGTAATATACTCGTATTATAATAATACCTCTATTTTTTCCTGGAGTTGTGCATTACCATAAGCAGAACAAATAAAAATGAAATATGCACAATAACAAATCCCATTCTGATATTAATATTGAAAAATGTGTGCTTTGACATAGTTGACATACAAAAACTAAATGTACACGAACACAACTCCTTAGAGATTATGTGTTGATGAATGAATGAACGACTTCAAACCATCCAAAATGATTTAAAATAAGAGATAGTTAGAATAAGAAAATTGTGAAGAATAAAAACCAAAACAGATTTTCTGCCGTAAATGGTGGAGAAAAAAAGGCTCTTTTTTTCCTTTGGTCCTTTCTCCTGTCAAAAAGAAACACTCCTGTGATGTGCCTTCAATTCACCCACAACAAAGAACTAAAAAACAACACAGTCTCTCCTTCCCACTCACACTCAACCAGTCACCCCTGACGCAAACCCAAGTCCTTCCTGCCTGCCTTACATCCCAAGGCAATATACAACATGAATTTGACACATTGAATCGGCAAAGAGAGGGGTTAGATTAGGGTGACCAAATGTCCCAGTTTTGGCAAACGTTCTAGCTTAGATCTAACAACTTTATACCATAAGCAGGCATGACCGATCATAAACAATAGGCTATCAATACAAGACAGAACGATTCCCTATTTGAGTAGCCTACTCTGCCTTGTTTTTGGCTGGTTAACAAAGCTTAAAACACATCTTAGTAAACCGTTGGGCATGTACTGCCAAATATTTTACTACAGTACTACATTAACTATAGGCAAAACATAAATGTGTCCCTTTTTTTTCATTTCAGAAATAATAATCTGATATTTTGCTGATATGTGGACCGCCAAACTACAAATATCCCTGTTTTTCATTTCACAAATCTGGTCACCTTAAGTTAGATAGCAGGAAAAGAGAGAGAGAGAGAATGAAAATGGCTCACATCTTTTTGAAGTCGCAGAGGGTGTACTCGGGCCAGTCGATGTAGCAGACCACACGCCCGGGGAGGTCGATGATGTTGGAGTAGTAGTACTGGGGGAAGGCGAGGAGCAGTGCCAGCACCCAGATGACCCCGACCACCACCTTGGTCTCGGTGGCTGACATGCGCTGCTGCAGCGGGTGGATGATGGCCATGTACCTGCGGAGAAGAAGAATTAGAATCAATGAGAATCAACTTTTATTGCCATTGCACTAAGTAGTACAACGAAATGTGATCTCTGCATTTAACCCACCACTAGCAGGCTAGGAGCAGTGGGACAGCCACAGTAGTGCAGCGCCCGGGGACCGACTCCTGGTCTACTGCCAGGTGCCTCGTGGTAAAGGGCACTGGCAGGAGTATTAACCTAACATGGATGTCTTGTGGTGTGGGAGGAAATCGGAGCACCCAGAGGAAACCAACTTGAACAGGGAGAACATACAAACTCCACACAGAAAGGTTGTTTTTTTTTCTTTTTTAAATAAACTTTTTCAGCACATCACCTATTCAAGCCTTATAAGGAAACAAATGAAAAACACATTTCCAAACTCGTCTGCTTTTCGGTTGAGGATAGAATCACAGAGTCGTATTATACTAACATTCAGACACTTTCCTGAAAATGAAATCTGAATAGGTCTGTAATGAAGCGGGATGTTAAAATGATACCCATGATGCTGAGCTCGTGCTCACCATCATCATCCTTCATCCTCACCGACTTCATGCACATAATCAGAGCAGGAACAATTTAAAACATTGTCTTCTTTTTTATTTCTCATCTTGTTAACCTCCCACTTAGAAGTATGGTTCATTTCCTCTCAAAGGAGCAAGAGATTACCTTCTGGCATAGCAGAAGTTACCGCAGATCCATCCAATAACTGAATGGCTCCCCAATTTTGCATCAGCACGAAAGCAAAGCAGTAACTACTTCTGTATTTTAAAGCACCTGACATTTTTCAGACGATATTTCAGAGGATGATAAATTATCATTTAGCTGTTAGTTGTTATTTTACAAAACGGGAAAACAGGATGTTTTGCTGAATGTCTCTTTCATTATAGGCACATGCTGCCTCTAATTAAAAAAACAAAACAATTGCTGAATATTGGGCCCATCAAATTCTATAAACCACTATTAACACTCTATTAAAGATTATTTTCTCAGTCACCGTCATGGTCAGGGCTCCTCTCTCAAGGCTGTGTGTAAATGTGTCTAATCTATCTTCATTCCAGAGAGCCGGTGGAGATAGCCGGTAGAGAGAGAGAGCCAGTATCCATACTAACGATTATAGCCTGACCAGTGAGCTATATAGGAGGGAGTCCACTTGCAATCTGCCTCCCTGCTACCCCTTTTTGTTTTGTGTCCATGTGAGATCTTAGACTTCGTTTCAGTAGTTTAGTGTTTTGGGTCGATTTGGCTTGGCTAGTTTATGCCTTGCTTTGTTTGCCAGGTCTCCTCACCTGGTTCATCCATCGTGTTCTATTGGTAAGCTGTAACCATTAACACATTTACCTTTTCTTCTAATGGGGGCCCTAACAATCACCCGAGAACTATATTTTCACAGTGATGGGCAAAGTTGAAAAAAGTTTTGTTCAGCCATAAGGTTAACAAGGCTACAAAGAGTCACTACAGTCCACCCGACTGTAGTGATTCTTTGCAGCACAAACTTCACCCAAACTCCCAGGGGAATTGTGTAGTCTTGGAGTCGATATGATCTAATTTAGCCACCGATTCTCCCATAATAGCCTCAATTAATTATCGGCTAAATGGTCGATTAGCACTTGTCAACTCAGAGAGGAAAATGCTGATGAAAAAGAGATGAAAGCTCCCATGGTCAGGTGTCACTGCCACATCAGAATCGCCACTTTGATTGAACGGCAACAAACTAGCCCTCTGAGAATCCTTTATTATTTTGTCAATCATGGCCAGTGATTGATGGCCAAGATAATACCCATAACCCATGGGTTATGGGTTGCCTTCCACGGAGGCCGCCATGTTGCACCGCCATGTTTCTACAGTAGCCCAGAACGGACAAACGGCTCTAGAGAAATAAAACATTTGCCGTTGCATATTGTTGTTGAGACTAAAATAGGTTTGTTTGCGTTTAGTAGCTGGCCTGGGGGGGGGGGAAATTACAAAGTACCCTGCTCTAAACAACAGCCTAACTAAACGCTATTTGGAAGTGTATCCCGTTAGCTCTACAACAGTAAAAAGCAGGTAAACTGCGTGGCCAGTGGAGCTCCGGTGTGAATGTAACGCACATAGACTGTATAAAATAAAGGTGACTTTCCATATGTGTACATTGGTGGAAACTATCGCGGACTCAAACAAATAAAACGAGGACTCTACGTCGTTTGAAAGGGAGAAATGGGGGGGGGGGGGGGTGGTTCCCATTTGTTTGGAGTGTCAGATGGGTGCTGCACTGCACGGTTGGTTGAAATAAACAATGCAAATACAATTGAAATTATCCTTTGTTTATTGTCCTCTGTAATTTTCTCTCTCTTCCCTGTCCCTCTCTCTCTCTCTCTCTCTCTCTCTCTCTCTCTCTCTCTGTCTCGCCCTCTTTCATACAACTGCATTAGGGCTTAATGTAGTTGTCAGAGGGTGGATACCAACTGTACCACCACAACATGGGAACCCCTCTATTTCATCGAGTCATTTCATTTCCATGGGAGTTGCACCGCTGAACTCCTCATTTCCTTTTATTTTATGCCACACATCTGAGGCGCTCGTCCAACACACACGTCCCCACCCCTACATCTCAACCCTGTACGCCCGCAGACCCGTATGGTCCAATCCCAGACACCTCTCCCGGTAGGTTTCTAGCTTGGGAGCAGGTGTTGTCAGGGCGGGGGGAATCGCCAACATCGCCACAGAAGATTAAATTGGTGTTGTGGAGAGACTCAGTTCCAACAAACAGCAGCTTGGCCTGCAGGGACCATACTGGAAAGAGCTCAGTGTTAAAACCGCCGCGGGGGGAAGTGTCTCTGTGACGAAGCGCAGGTGATCAAAAGCAGCGCTGCAGCAGCAACGAGCTCCTTCGCCAAGCCTCAGCCCAATCCGTGGCTTTCTCTCTTGCCTTGTCTGTCTTTTCTTTTTTTTTTCTTTTTGCAAATTACATTTGAAAGCAGCGCTCCAGTAATCTGATCATAAATGTGTTTCCTCTGCTTTATTGGCCTCTCAGGAGAAGAAAGGGTTGTTGTTCGAAAGGGTAATTGCTTCAAAATTGAAATTCCAAAACAACAGCAACGTTTAAAGGAAAATCCTCCCTGATTACAAACCTTGGTCTAAATAAAATGTACGTAGTGCTTTATAAAATCTGATTTTCCACAAAATGATCCCAATGGCTCCGAACGTACGTAGGTATGTAGTAGTACCTTTACTAGTGCTACCGTGTGTTTTTCTTTCTCTAGAAACAGCTGTTTCCAAGTCTACAATAAATACGGTTATGTTAGCTATAGAATGAGGAATGTATAGAATGAAATCAAGGGATCAGATTCAAATTAACACACGTTTAACCTTTGACCCCCGCCCTCCCCTCCCTCCCTGCTACAGCCGAGGTGACGCACACCTTCATTAATAG
>JAOPHQ010004279.1:127500-187500 GCA_030340625.1 Merluccius polli | reverse complement strand
ATATAAAAAGATGCTCTATGGGGCCACAGTAATATAAAAAGATGCTCTATGGGGCCACAGTAATATAAAAAGATGCTCTATGGGGCCACAGTAATATGAAAAGATGCTCTATGGGGCCACAGTAATATAAAAAGATGCTCTATGGGGCCACAGTAATATAAAAAGATGCTCTATGGGGCCACAGTAATATAAAAAGATGCTCTATGGGGCCACAGTAATATAAAAGATGCTCTATGGGGCCACAGTAATATGAAAAGATGCTCTATGGGGCCACAGTAATATGAAAAGATGCTCTATGGGGCCACAGTAATATCAAAAGATGCTCTATGGGGCCACAGTAATATCAAAAGATGCTCTATGGGGCCACAGTAATATAAAAAGATGCTCTATGGGGCCACTTGCCTGTCCAGCGCAATCGCGGTCATGGAGTAGATGCTGGCGAAGACGGCGGCGATGGGGAAGAAGTTGTGGAAGCGGCAGTAGACCAGGCCGTAGTACCAGTCGTTGTGCACCGCGTACGTGAAGTTGATGACCGTGTTGAACGCCGACATGGACGCCTCGGCGAACGCCAGGTTCAGCAGGAAATAGTTGGTGACCGTCCGCATGCGCTTGTGCGCCATGATAATCCAGATGACCACCACGTTGCCCACCACGGACACCAGGACGATGCAGCTGTAGGCGACCCCCCAGAGGACGATCCGCCACGCCGGCTGGACGAACTGGTTCCAGTACGCGGTGCCGTTGGTGTCCGAGCCGTTGGTGCCGTTGTTGAGGTGATGATGGTGGTCCGGCGGCGGCGGCGGCGGCGGCGGCTCCGCGGTGTCGAATAGGGGGTCCATGGTGGGAACCCGAAGTTCAACTATTGATTTAAAATCTGGACACTAAAAGTCTTGCCAAATACGGGCAAAGGAGACGGACAACCGTTACAGTAAGTAGGCAAAACTGAACTTTTCTTCAAGGACTTACTGCCGCACACTCAAACAAACAAACACATCTATATCCATTTTTTCCCCCGTCTTTAGAGTGACTTCTAACACGAATTGCATTGCATTGCGGTCAGCTTGACTGAAGAATGTCAATTAAAGTAGCCTACATGTTTGTTGAACTTTAACCACGGTGCGCAGAACCCCCCCCCCCCCCTGACCCTGACCCTGCCTTTCGGGTATAAAGGGGGACAACAACAACGACGACGGGTCCCGCTGTTGCCGTTACGGTGACGGTTGAAGTCCGCGCTGCTGCTCCGCTCCCTCGGCGCGTCTGGCTGCGCGCTCCCTCCTAGTGGTCCCGGCGCGGCGCGCCTCCTCCGCGGAGCGCGTCGACGCGCAAAACTCAAGCGCGCACCCGCACTAAACAAGGCTGAGTTTAGGGGTTTTCTTTTTTGTTTTTGAATGCATTGTCGATTATGGATCATGTGTTGGCAAATAAAAATGGCTTTTAAGCAAATGTAACGACATTACTTTAATTTCCTTCCTTCCTTCCTTCCTTCCTTCCTTCCTTCCTTCCTTCCTTCCTTCCTTCCTTCCTTCCTTCCTTCCTTCCTTCCTTCCTTCCTTCCTTCCTTCCTTCCAGAGTCTTGATATATTACTGCATTATATGGTCTTTTAAGGTACAGCCTGGAGTTCAGAATAGCACAGTCCTAACTATGAACTACTAAGTGCTATTTTTAATAGCCTAGACCATGAGGTGTAGTGCAGTTGTTAAAACAATTGTTTATCTCTCATGTTAATCACAGTTATTTTCTTGTAGGCTACCTATTGTTCTTTGTGGTTTTCCATGGCAACACTATTGTGTTGTGTCGTATGAAAAAAGTAAAGGAAAGTAGGCTAAAAGGAAAGTAGACAGACTCGCCGACCCGGTCGATATTTGCACCCAATGAATGCAATTTATCAATTAATAATAATTGACTTGAAAATGGACAAATGGAAAACTGGAGCTCTGAAGAATCATAAAATGAGAAAATCAGAAAATGAATGTTTTTTTCTATTCCTACTCACTGCACCCTCTTGTGGTTCGTATTTTGCTTAATTTATTTTTAGTGCGTTAAGTTACTTAACTCACATTTTGACAATGTTTAATCCATTGCTTTTGAGTTTGAGCACTATCAATATGTTGATTCTGCACAGAAATATGTTGCCAATTTACATTAGTAACCATAGTGAGTTGTAAACTTGGCTTCATTGAGGCAAAACAGGACAGATAGTGGCTTATGTGGCTGTATAGAACAGGATATGTGTACACACTCATCGGTACACAAGATGAGAACAGAATGTCACATTTTAGAGTCAATCATTGATGAGGTAATCAAACATTTGTCATTTTGTGGGATTGATAAACAGGAATGTATGTGTTTACATTCAGAGTTTACTTCGGGTAAACCAAATTGAAATGACTCAGTAATAGTGTCATGTGTGTCGTTATTATTGACAATCACCGTAGGCTATTTGTCCATCTTATAAGCAAAATGTTGTTCTTCTGCATACAAACTTGATTCATTGATTCATTGTTCATGAGGGAGCGACAGTGAATGTAGCTCTCTCATCTCAACCTCTGTTATCACTGCTGATCACAGAAGGAGAAACCATTTTTGCAAAGGTCTCAATCTATTACCGTGTCTTTATCTAGTTGATTGAGAAGAACTAATTCATTGTTAAAATATAGATAGTATTTATATTAATTAATTAATCATAATTTATATTTTGTCGTCTAAGAGCTCTCTGAGCTATGTAACACATCTTCCAGGTGTTTGTTTGTATGTTGATTTGTTCTTCTCCAGAAAGCATGCAAGGTGGCTATTGGGGTCTCAGCGATGAAATTAAAGGAAGATTTGTGCCTCTTGTTTGGAGGACCTTGTCATGTGAGACGGATGTTATTATCCAGCGCTGGGCCATTCATCTGAGCCAAGGTTCTGAGTGAAAGAAAGAGAAATGGCTGCCCTTTGCCGACTCATTAATATGAGTGACTCTGCTCAATGGAGGGGGAAGCTTTCAGAACAAGTCGTAATATCAAGAGGGCTATATGGAAGGGTCGTGGTTTGAAAATGACTTAAAGTGACATTAAAAGACATTAAATCAAAGAAGATGATTAATACCACCAGATAGTTTTGGCGTGTGTGTGCACGTGAGTGTGTGCGTGATTGTGTGTGTGTGTGTGTGTGTGTGTGTATGTGTGTCTCCGAGCATGTGTGTGTGTGCGAGAGAGAGAGAGAGTTAAAGAAACAGTTAAACCCTTGGTCAACTGGCTGGAACAGTTGAACAAGGGTGTAAGGCCCTAGTGACGTTGAACGGGACGTTGTTTGACCAGGTCATGGTTGAAGGAGGCTCCATCAGACCCTAGTACACTACAGGCATTCATTAACGCCACCAGACACACGGGGCAAGATAGTCAGTATGTTTACATGCACACAGGAAAGCAGAATGTAACCAGCTTATTGCTGTAACCGGGTTTCCTAACTGCATGTAAACACAGTAGCCGGTTAGGTAACCCGGTTTCCTCCAGAAGGAAAACCCGGTTACGAGACCTATGGTAAGCGGATAGGGTCGACTCCCAGCCAAAAGGTTTTGGGTTCCATCCCTCCTCTCCTAAATGACTAAATGGGCAGACGCTCAGATTGGGATGTGCAATATCACAGACACACTTAGCAATTGGGTGTGCTTGAAACTCGTTCTTGTGAAATCCTTACTCTACTGATAGCAATTTACTGTTGCACTTTCTCCTAACAAATGTACTTATTGTAAATCGCTTTGGACAAAAGCGTCTGCTAAATGCCCTAAATGTAAATGTAGTTGTGGTTGTTCCGCAGACGTATTTAAAGTGACATCTGTGAAGTCTGTAAAAACCTTTTGGAGTAGCCACAGGAATCAGAAAGACATGCTTTGTAGAATATAGAAATGGAAATATTTGATCTTGGGTTATTCTCCCCTGCGTGTCTTTGAAGATGAAAAGAAACAAGGACCCCGGGAACCAGCCCACCCACACTCGCTGCCCAGGGGCCCATGAGCAATCCCTGTTAGACCATGAGACAACAGTGAGAGTCATTCGTGTCACAGCTGCACCAGCCTTTGAGGCAGGTATCAGATGTCTGTTTGTTCATTCGCTGCATACCCTCCTGGACATTGATTTCCTGTTGTGCCTAATACATCACTTCCTTTACACGCAAGATCTCCTACCAATTGCCATGTTCAGCAGTTTTTCTTGATCCAAACCCATGACATCACATCAGAGAGTGGCAGCCACGATGGCGTGTACAAGCAGTAGTCGATATCAACCATTATAAATAGGCATCCTTTGGTTACCTTGTTTTTAGGTGATGTTAGCTGTGTTGTTAGCTGATGTTAGCTATTTTGTTAGCTGATATTAGCTATGCAACATATTGGCATAAAATAGGGCACAGGGCTGTTGCCTGAGCTTGTGACCACTTTCATTACGTCTAAAAGTGTCAAATTGATTTATTACCAAATGCGGTATAGCCCATGGTCATCATTTTCAATTCTTACAACAAGACAAGGGTAATTGATGTAGGATTAATAAAGACAGAATAAATAACAGTAATACAAAAAGTAACAAAAGTAGGAAAGGTAGTAAAGAATATAATAAAATAAATATATCTGACATCTGAAGGAATCATAATTATTATTAGGCCAATCATGATTTTTATTTAATCCACTCTCATTTCATCCCATTTAATTTCTTAGTTCACCTTTCCTACCATATGTCTGATCTCCCAAACCGTATCTAATGTCAGCTCTGAATACACACTTCGCCTGTGGCTCATTTCACACTATCGGAAAATATGGTGATACGATCTACTGATAAATAATCAAAAGGTCAGCGGAGAGAAAGACACTGCGAGACCTCCCTTCTTTCTGTCCTTCCTTCTGTCCTTCCTTCTGTCCTTCCTTCTGTCCTTCTGTCCTTCCTTCCTTCCTTCCTTCCTTCCTTCCTTCCTTCCTTCCTTCCTTCCTTCCTTCCTTCCTTCCTTCCTTCCTTCCTTCCTTCCTTCCTTCCTTCATTCATTCCAGAGTGTTGATATATTACTGCATTATATGGGCATGAGATTTACTGTGGGTCATACCAGATCTAATGAGACCCTATTGGCTCATAGACGTTATGATGATCAACGTTTTTATTGATTTCTACACCAAAATGTTCTGATGTGTGCTTTATGTTAATAAGGTGAGTACATTTCTGTTCATCATACAATACCTTATCTTTCAATCAGATTATTTAGATTTGTTCTCATTTACATATTATTGAATATAATATTATTTTCGTGATTGTGATGGTGCTTGCAACCATGCATAGTTAAACAGCTTTTATTCTTGTTGTCACATTATAGCCGCACAGTAACCCTGTTTGATACTATTAATTATTAATTGGGGTTCTTACGGCGTGCTCACCGACTGTTGACCATCGAACCATTAGATTTAGAAATCGAATGTTGAATGAAACAAAGTGTAGTGACTCTGGTTCGTTCCCAACCTAATAGAGGAACATATCTAGATAATGAATACATATTTACATGAAATACATGTACATGTATTACAGGATCCTTGGTTACCTTAGTACCCATTACTGCATAGAATATGATGTGTGCTCATATACACCGACAATAACAATATGATGAAATGACGTGATCTTTTTTCCAGTATATTTTATTTGAGTAAAAATACATTTTGATTACATGTTTACAGGATTCTCGGTACCCACTACATAATACTGCAGAATAGTGTGTGTGTGTTTTATTGTACACAAGAAAGAACATAATGATGAAATCAGTTAAGAAATAGATTTCTTCAGTATATTTCATATTTCAGACCCAGAGTTCTCAGTATACCGACACAGATGTGTTTGTTTGTGTGTCCGCATGTTGTTGTTTACCAGTTTGTTTATACAAACAGCAGATTGGGTCGGTTCTGATGGATTCAAATGTCAAAGCAGAAAGGATTAGCAGGGATTTCATTCACTTACCCGGATGTTACCCTGACCTTTACAATAATTTTTAGGTCACCTCATTGGTTCTCATAAAGAAATGAGTGTAGGATTAGGCCTACTGTTAGATAAAGGCTCTTCTTTATAAGAAAACAAAACAAAACAAAAACACAAATACAAACAGTCTACCCGTAGACACCCTGGAGCAAGATGCCCTACCTGCTCCTTAATGACATTCATCTGAATTCACTGTGAGTGACTTTGGATAAAAGTGTCTGCTAAATGAAAAAACATAAATAGCAAAGTGCATGACAGTTCTTTCCAGCAACAGTGAAACAATACAAAGTGCATTTATACGTTGTGTAACACATTCAACATTTTGTCACGCTTTGAAATCTGTTACATCTGTTATACATCTGTGTATAGGCTATATATACAATGGCAAATGTAAATGATTCACCATTAACAGTTTTGAATAGAGAATGAAATCATTAATCACAAAATGAAGTTACAAGAGCAAAACAGTGAACAAACCTATGTAAAAGTTGAACACGAAAAAAATAAAGCCGTTCATCCCAAGTAGACCACTGTATCACCTTGTTGGTAACACCAAGCCATAGGCCTGTGCACTTGCTGACTCACCCATCAGAAGAGTTACAGCTGTAAACCAATTTGTGAGTACAACTACACCCAGGGGTGAGCAACAACTGATGCAACCCAACGCAAGAGTTCAAATTTAGCCGTGTGTGTGTGTGTGTGTGTGTGTGTGTGTGTGTTTGTAGTTTGTCAAATCCTCTCCAACAAAATCCATCAAATGTCCCCAGCAGTTGGTGCACCTCCACCCAGTGTGTGTGTGTGTGGCCCTTTAAGGATGTAGTCAAAACAAAGCGTGTGTGGACGGCGGCGCCGTACGGAAGTGATTGCGTGCGCTAAACACACACACACACACACACACACACAATAGCATGACAGGAATAACAACGACTCTGTTGTTAAATCGCTTAATTTGGCTGTTAAACTAGTGTGTGTGTGTGTGTTGTGGGTCCAGGGAGGAGCGCCATCGGCGGGGGGATTGAGACAGCGACTGGGCGGCCGAGCAAAGGCGTCTCTCTCTCTCTCTCTCTCTCTGGTCACCGCCATGCCTTCCTACTCAGAGCTACGGAAAACCAACCACTTCTACTACTTCATCAAGTTCACCCTGAATGTCTACTCCATGCTGTTCTCGGTAGGTGGACCCGCCCCGGTTTTTATGGCTTCGCCCTTTAGCTTTCGCTTAGCTCGTAGCTCGTCGCCATGGCGCCCGGTCTCCCCGGCAGGTAAATCCCCCAACCGCACAACCTACGCGATATTATGTCGATTTTTTTTTTTTTTTTAACATATCGACATCATATCGCACATCATTTGAAATAAATATCCCCCTCGTTTTGTTTTTATTTTATTTATTAGTAGTATTTTATTTAGTAGTAGTGGTGGTGTTGGTGGTGCAGGGCGTGGGATCGCCTTACGAGGAATCCTCCTCCTCCCGCTGGGAATTATTATCCGCCGACACAAAATGGCTTCATTGTTGCCCATTGCATCTAAACGGCATTCATCAACCGTGCTGCTTATTTTTCCCCCCAGCGTGTTTTATCACAGTGTCCAAATGGACGCCGGCGGCTGCTAGTTCAATACACTCACCATTACCAAATGGCTAGAGGAGGGGGGGGGGGCTTATTTGTGTTTTAGGGCGCAATAAACACTGGGATGTGTGTTTTTGTAGCCTCGCCTTCTTACTGTCGGCAGTGCATTAATGAATCAGTCACGACGGTGCGCGACGTACGGGCCTACGGAGCCCACAGACGAGGGGTGGCCCTTTCAACGGCATGTTAACGGTGGTCTCTGTGAGGGGAGGCCTGCCTCACACACCCGGACCCGGGCCATGTGCTAGCCTAGCGGGTCGCCCTCCGACCCAGGAATGCCGGACTAACAAGCGGCTCTTTATGCTGCAGATGAGGGGCCGCCCTGTGGCCCAGCGCCGGCATGGTGCCGTGATGGTGTACATAGTGTTGTGTCGTGATGGTGTACATAGTGTTGTGTCGTGATGGTGTACATAGTGTTGTGTCGTGATGGTGTACATAGTGTTGTGTCGTGATGGTGTACATAGTGTTGTGTCGTGATGGTGTGTACATAGTGTTGTGTCGTGATGGTGTACATAGTGTTGTGTCGTGATGGTGTACGTAGTGTTGTGTCGTGATGGTGTACGTAGTGTTGTGTCGTGATGGTGTACGTAGTGTTGTGTTGTGGCCCCCTACTATAATGCCAGTGGGCTACTGTGTTATATTGGGCTAGCAGTGTGTTACAATGGGCTAGTAGTGTGTTATAATGGGCTAGTAGTGTATTATAATGGGCTAGTAGTGTATTATAATGGGCTAGTAGTGTGTTATAATGGGCTAGTAGTGTGTTATAATGGGCTAGTAGTGTATTATAATGGGCTAGTAGTGTATTATAATGGGCTAGTAGTGTATTATAATGGGCTAGTAGTGTGTTATAATGGGCTAGTAGTGTATTATAATGGGCTAGTAGTGTATTATAATGGGCTAGTAGTGTGTTGTATTGGGATGTTATAATGGGCTAATACTGTGTTTTATTGTGCTGGTAGTGTGTTTATAATGGGCTAGTAGTGTGTTTATAATGGGCTAGTAGTGTGTTTAATCGGCTAGTAGTGTGTTTCATACAACACTCATTATATAATGTTCATACTAAACGACGTGTACTAGCTCAAAAAAAGGTATCTCAAAGTTGGCATGGGTCGTTACCATGGGGATAACACACGCCCCCTCCTTCCTACAACCCTCATACAAGCCCCAATTTAAAAACCTTTTTTATTATTTTTTTATTTGAGCTGAAACAGGGAGTTCACTTACACTTTACGATCCCATCAGGTCAAAGGTGCTGCAGACACAATTATAATGTTAAAATAATATATAGTAATTATCCTAATCATCGGATCATTACAGGATAATATATTTCCGTAAATGACACAATCACTGATCTGATTTACTATAATGTATTTTAGCAGTGTGTCTGTGATGATCAACGTGATCAGCGTGTCTTAGCAGAATGATTCAGGCTTCCAGATAAAATGCAAATAGCCCACATGAAATATAGCAGAAGACCAGTGGAACTACAAAAAATGTCTAGAGAGACTACTAAATAGTGTGTTATCATGTATCTACGAGACTATCGTATTGGCATGCAGTACAATATCATGTTCATGAACACCTAGTTGGCTGTTATGTATTCCTATAATAATGGGAATAAATATCTATTGCTCAGTGGAACAGTGGTCATTTACAGGTAGATTTAATCACTGTCAGGATTCAGGATAAGTGTATTGTAGGTGTTCAATACCAGACATGAAAGTTCTCCAGTTTGGGATTGTGTTTTAGTTTTAGTCTTCTTTCTGCCACACGCCACTGCGGTAAAGGAAATGGGTGTCCATCAGTCTCGGGAGGTGAGCCAGAGACGTGGGGTAGGATGTTTTATGGCGGGGTTGGGTTGAGGTGGACGAGGCCTTATACTCTACAGCAGAGTGGCTCATCTGCTAATGAGAAAATCAATGGCAGTAGCCATGACTGTTCCTGTCTTCATTGCTGCTCATCTGCCCCTGTCTTCATTGCTGCTCGTCTGCAACCAGGGATAACCCAATAGGCCCAGGTCTCTGATGTGTCTGCTAGTCTTTGAAATGGTCATAGCACTGAACTCGTACAGTCACATTTAAGGTAGTGCTGTCTGAACTTCCTGGGTTATGGGCAGTATAAACTATGTTATGCTATGCTTTACCATATTATACCATACATCAAAATGAGAGATTGTTGTAGAAGGAGTAACAGATTGCAGGGTGGGGAGCAGTAATGACACCACTAGGGGCCCGGGGTCCTGTCACAGGGGCCCAGGGGAGGGGCCCCGGAGGGAGGGGGGACAGGCCAGGGGATATCTCATCCCTATGACTCATTTGATACTGCAGTCTGAACATTTAAATAATCTTGTTTGTGTGTGTGTCTCTCTCTCTCTCTCTTTCTCTCTCTCTCGTTGTCTGCCTGTCTCTCTGTCCCTCCCACCCCCCCTCCCAGTTGATGGGGCTGTGTGTGCTGTGTGTGGGAGTGTACGCGGAGGTGGAGCGGCAGAAGAACCGGACCCTGGAGGGGGTGTTCCTGGCCCCTGCTGTGGTGCTCATCCTGCTGGGGCTGGTCATGTTCACTGTGTCCCTGGTGGGCATGGTGGGCTCGCTGCGGGACAACAAGACTTTGCTTCACATGGTGGGGAACATGGATACATGGAACATGGATTCGATTCGATTAGATTAACTGATCAACAGAAAATTAATCAAATCTAATATTGATAATCGATTAATCGTTCATTTATTATTTCGTTTTTTTGTTGTTGTTGCATGAACGCATGGCAGAATCGGTGCGATGAAGTGATTTTGACAAATGATATAGGTAACAGATGTTTTAGTGAAGCCAGGAGAGACAGCTAAGACGGTTTGATCACCCAGACCTGTATAATAATATGGCTCTTAAAAATATTTTATTTTATCATGCTGTTATGAAATAATACTGTTATGATATCATTTCAATATATTGTAATATAACGATCTTAGTTTCTCTTGTATTTAGTGAAAGGTGAAAATTCTAGCCTCCTTTACTTAATCTCCATCTCCCCTCTCTCTCTCTCTCTCTCCTCTCCAGTTCCTGTGTGTTCTGTGTGTTCTGCTGCTCCTTCAGGCCGTGGCCCTCATCACCGCTCTCATCTTCGAGAAGAAGGTCTGTTTGACCTTTGACCCCCTGCCACACATCACCACTACCACCAGCACCACATATACATACATTAACGATAAAAAAAAGTATCTTAAAACATACCTTTTATAGTTTATAGCTTTTCCTCATCTCTCAAATGTATCTCTGTGATTCTGATGTTTACTTTTTATTTTAAATACATTTTTACTTTTTCTTCTTGTTAAGCACTACCACCAACACAATAACTAACATTTCAATGCTCCTATGCTTCCAAAATGGAGGCGGTCATCGTAATGTGATGTTGCGAGTCTACAAGCCCTATACACATTTATTTCTGATACCCAGAGCACCCTGTCAACAGGGCTAATCACAATTCGCTCTCTCTCCTCTTAATCCCCCGGTGTCTCTCCACCCTCCAGACCTCGGCCCTGTTCCAGAAGAGCATCCGCGAGGGGATCAAGCACTACTATGATGACCTGGACTTCAAGAACATACTGGACTTCGTGCAGCAGAAGGTAATTCCAGGCTTTCCAGAATGCCCCGATAATTCTCACAGGATGTTTTCACGTGTGCAGGTATCACATTTTTGATTTATTCAAAGCTCTTGTCTGAAACGCCCATCAACATGGATTACTGAATCAACAACAGGGTTTTCTAGTTGACAAGAGTGCAATCCCTCCCTGCAACAAAATTTGGGTACAGGAAGTGAGACTTTCTTTTTTCTGTGCCACAACAAAAGTCCACTTCAAGGATTTACTATTTTAGTCATTCAGCAGACACTTTTATCGAACATGTCTTACAGTGAATTCAGATGTATGTCAATGAGAAGCAGGTAGGGGATAGGGCATCTTGTCCAATGATGACTATAGGTATACTGCGGACCTTGGGTGTCAAACAATCTTCCTTTCGTCTGGTAGTCGGAGGACGTCTAAATGACGTGTGTCTGAATGACGTGTGTCTAAATCCACTGTAAGTCACCCTGTATAAAAGTGTCTGCCGTATGACTTAATAAGTCATTCTAAAAGTAGGAACCAAGAGGATAACAATACTATGACGCGATAATGAACACAGAACCTTGCTGGTCATTAGAGAGACAGTGCTGTCCTTTTGCCGTCCTCCATAGTCAGGTATCCACATCGTTGGGGACTTGGGCTGAATTTGCACTGACTTTAATTGAGCGTCACAAACTGTCCACCCACTTTGTCACCCACCTGAGCATGTTCCAAACGGATCGGAGAGAACTGCATCGATTTCAATTTGGAGTGATGATTGGAGGCTTTGAGAGAACAATACCCACCATGGTGAGGGGTGGGTTGTAGTGTGTGTGTGTGTGTGTGTGGGGGGGGGGGGGTTGGTGATGGGTGGGCGGTGTAGGTGAGGTTATGGGATTGAGTGGCTTAATGCTTTAATCTCAGTGTAATAGAGAGGCGTGCTATCTGCCCAGGAAATCATGTCTTTGTTGAGGAAGCCATTTTAACTTAGTGGGAGGGTTTGGAGGGGCACTAGAACGGCACTTTTCCATTAAAGCTTGACAGGAGCTGTGAAAAGAATAGCACAACAACAACAACAGCATCAACAACAATTTAACCCTAGTAAACATCTTCTGATTGGTTCAAGAGTTAATTGAACTCTTTAAATTACCCTCTATTTAACCACCTCGTGATCACAAGATCACACATCCGTGTGGCCACTCCCACATGTGATGGGCATTGTAGGGTACAAATATGAAATGGCTTGGAATTGCGTATTGACATCACACCTGGTAGTCAAATAGGAGCCATGTCATTGAACCAGTTAATTGAACTTGTTAATTGAATCGGTTAATTTAACTTGTTAATTGAGCTTGTTAACTCTCCTCTCCACAGTTCTCATGCTGTGGTGGGGATGAGTATAAGGACTGGAGCGTGAACCAGTACCACTTCTGCAACGGCACCGGCCCACTGGCCTGCGGCGTTCCCTACACGTGCTGCGTGCCTCGCAAGGTGAGTAACCATGGCAACGTGGACACGTGCACGCATTCCTTTATTCTCTCTCTGTGTGTTCACATCAGAAGCGGATTAAGCTGCAAAGACGCTTTGGTCACTCATAAAGTATCACTGCAAATATTTCTGTTCGCTTTTGTCGCTCAAGTCGCTCATGACGTACAATTCGATTTTGCAGACGCATTTAAAGGAGCCGTATGCTTTTAGTACGGACAGCCATATCAAAGAGTGAACTCCCATACACTTTGGCCATATTGCAGAGACAGTTTTGCTTGTTGGATAAAATGCTTCGACAGCAAGTAGGACAGTGATTCCCCTCCAATATATAAAAAAAAAAACTATCCTAAAATTTAAATACAACCACGAACAAAAAAACGTTGCGTGCTGCAGTAGGCTAGTTAAAATATGTTTCACTGATCTGCATCTGCAAATCATGATCTGCACTCATTCGTCGCACACTCAAACAAATTGACAGGAGGGATAAAAGACAAGAGATATATCCCTTGTCATTTATCCCTTGTCTTGTCGATTAGTTTGTGTATGTGACGATTTCAAAAACTTGTTTTGTTTAAAGTATGACTACACGCGATCGGTTAGATTGGTGGTATGGAGAGCAAATTAAAATGATTCCCGCTTAAATACGAACGTTCTAGATTGCAAATATTTTCTATAAATACTCCCGCTTGGATCGTACAACACCGGGTGCCCAGCCACAGCCGTGATTAACTTTTCAGTCGACATTTTGAATGTACTGTAGGAACCAACAAAGTACAGTAGGAACCAAAGTGCCGGTGTTCCCTGGGATCCACGCAAGCGAAGAGTGTCTACATTCCGATTGGCTGTCAGCGTTTTGCAGCCGAAACGCGTCATAGTAATTTGCATAAAGTTCAGCCGTCTTCAACTTTTTTTGGTTGCTCTGGTCGCTCAACTTTTGCCGCTGGTAGCGTTTGTCGCTTGTGTCGCTTTGGTCGCTCTTGCCCATAGAAAGTGAATGACTTCCGGTGATTTGGCAGCTTAATTCGCTTCTGATGTGAACATACAGTTAGCCGAGACTCTTCCATCGTCACCGTCCTCGTCATCTTCATCAACGTCATTTTGTCAGAGAGACATGGCGGGATCACAATGTGGACCATCTGCTGTTAAACGTGTGACAACTTCAATAAGAAAATGGATGAAATGTCACCGGGAGATTGATCAATGTTAATGTGTCTAATCTCCAACCAAGTCCACTGAAACTGGCTGTGTGGCATTTAAAGATGAAATGATTAAGACACAGTATAACATCTTGTCCCCTTTAGATAAACAGGTTTGGTAGGTCATTTGCTGTTTTATTGTGCATGTTAAAGCACTTTGTAAGCATAGTGTTTTTAAAGGTGCTTAAATGTATTATTCATGTAGGTTATTCACTGTTATTATTAACAGTTACAGCAAACAACCAAAGAAAAAATATGTTCCTTAAAAGTATCAAACCGTTGGAATTGTAGCCACTCCGCTCCCCACCCTCATCTCAGCCCTGTTGAGGTTAAATAAAATCCAATGTCGTACCCCCAGCCTCTCCACCTGGTCCCCCCCCTCCCAGCCTCTCCACCTGGTCTCCCCCTCTCCAACTGTTGACCAGATCTGTCTCACGGCTCACAGAACTCTGATAAAGTCCCTGAACCACTGGAGCTGGGCAGGACCTTAATGAGTTCTGCTGAACGCTCTCACACACACACACACACACACACACACACACAGATAACACACACACACAGACACCACATCACACACATTATTGAGACCCCCCCCCCCCCCACCACCATAGATATATCGGACTTACACACACACCACACCACAGACACACACTGTAAGCCCCCTCCCTGTATATATATATATATATAGGACTAAAACTAATTAGCGGTAATACCCACACACACACATCCCTACACACACAGACGTAGCTCTATAAGAGCCATCACACCCCACCCTTCATGACAGAGGGCGGCGGGGGGGTGGGGGTTAATCTTCACTCCTGGCAGCCGAGGTCATGCTCTGAGAGACCGGAGATAAGTACATCTGTTCCCCCGAGGAAATGGCCCGCTGTGGTTCATGTAGTGCCGTGTGTGTGTGTGTGTGTGTGTGTGTGTGTGTGTGTGAATGAGTTTCAATTTTGTTGAACTTTCCTCTGTGCAGGTTGGAGAAGTCATCAACACATTCTGTGGCTACAAGACCCTTAATCAACACGTGAGCCGTCCACCATCTCTCTGTTTCTGCTCATGTTTTGGTTTAAATGTGACATTGAATTAGTGCGGATAAAACAGGTAATATCTACAGAGATTTGACCAGAAACACTACAGCTTTAAACTTAATTTGAACATTAAAATGATTATATATTATACACCTTCCTTGGTTCATTACATTTTATATTGGATTATGTTCTGTTTAGCACTCAACATTGACCACAAAGCTATTCTATTCAAACCAAAACAATCGCAAAGTGTTTAGTTAATTTAGCACGCATACAAATTGTGAACCTGCTTCTGAAGGTAATGCAGCAGAAAATCAGATCTCTTCTCTGGCTCAACGCTTCTCCAAATCCATGTCTCCTCTACTCAGTTTATTGTTGTATTCCGTGTTATTGTTCAGATTTGCATTTAGGCCATGTCCACCACCACACTGGCCAAATGTAAAAACTATTTCCCATAGCGTTCTCGAAACATTGTCTATCCTCAATTGTCTGCGTGCCCAGACCACTTTCGCTAGCAGCCGATATCTGGATCAGGTCACAATTATTAGTCACCATTTTCAGAAAAGTACGCATTGCACGTCCACATGGAACACAAGGTTGCAGTTTTCACATTCCTCCACTTAGGGGACTTAAGCACACTTTATAGCCGTTTTATAGTCACCGTTATGCGCTATTTTGTATTTTTGGCTCGGGCCTGGCTCGCACAGTTCACGCATGGTGACTATCAATTAGGTTTTAGAAGAGGTTTTACACGGCTGTGCTTTCTGTGGTGGAAAACACTGGTTTAGTGGACAGAAGGCTAAAAAACGGAGAAGAGAAGTTTTTACGTTGAGCTAGAAGAAATGTTGCTCAAGGGGGCCGTTTGACCCCCATCAGACAGATGGAAAGGTGCTGGGATCAAAGCCGGCACCTTTCCATCTTTCTGATGGGGGTCCAGGACCTCCCTGCCCCCTCATTCACAGGAAACTGCAATAGGTTGGAGATGGTTTTGTGTTGATCAGCCTTATGGGTCTTTCAATGTTTTTTTTTTTTTCAAAAAGTGAAAGATGTTCTGTTCTTGTGTGTGTGTGTGTGTGTGTTACAGCGCGAGGCGTTGCATGAGTTGATCCATGTACGCGGGTGCATTCACGCGGTTAACCTCTGGATGAGCGACAACATCGGGATGACGGTGGCGCTGTGCTGCGCCATAGGCCTGCCACAGGTAGAGCACACACTCACTACTCTATACACTCACACACTCAATACTCACTACTCCACACACACACACACTCACTCACTCACTCACTCACTCACTCACTCACTCACTCACTCACAAACACACTCACTACTCTATACACTAACACACTCAATACTCACTACTCTACACACACACACACACACACACACACTCACACACTCACTCACTACTCTGTACTCACACTCATTACACACACACACACACACACATACACTCACTCACTCACTCACTACTTACACACAGACACACTCACTCACTCACTCAATCACTCACTACTCTACACACACCCTCACTACTCTACACACACTCACTAATCACTACCCTACACACACACTCACTCACTCTCTACTCTACACCTCTACACACACTCAAACACTCACTCACTACTCTACACACTCATTACTCTATGCCTACACAGGGAATGTTGCGTGTTTTGATTATGTATCTATATAGTATCTACATAGACCTCCCTAGATAGTGAGTCGGGAGCGGTGAATGATTTCGGACAAAGCCAAGGTATATTGATCAGTCTGGTAGCTGATGGACACACTAAGGTCTAGAGGACTGACCGGTCTGGTCTTAAATAGTTCAAACCGATTCAGGCAGGATCAGGCTGGTCATAACTGGCTGGGCCACCTGGTCAGCAGGAAGTACCTTAACAAATAATATAGATACGATAAAATGTCTCTATAGGGCTTGAACATCGCAACGTCACATCGCAATGGAATTGGAATTCGAATGTTAGTTATTATGTTGGTGGTAATGTTTTTTTGGTCATTGTTTAGTATTAAGTGTTAAATTATTTGTCATTATGGGGAGACATTGTTGTGTTTGAAACTGCCACAGCATTTGTCAAGTGAGACGTGGCAAAACAAAGTTTTCTTTTGCCTCGGTTACGGTATATTTATGTTGATTTAGGATTTTACAGAACTCTTGAGTCCTCTCAATATGGCGGAGTATCGCCAACAAAAAATCCCATGCATTTTGATGTACAAGCCTATTAACTGGAATTGATGAGGTATTGAAACTATGTGGTCAGGTTTGTTATTAAAAAGAAAGATAGAAAGACACCAGCTGAAATGACCCTTGATATTTAAACTGTTTAACTCTCAAATCCCATTGAAGTTGTATGAAGCGTATTTGCATTTTGATTGCCTCTTCTAAGCAACACCCTGTCTTCCAGTTCATAGTATGCCAATGCCAAAACAAAAACAAAAAAAATACACAGAATGATGGAAGGCCGTCTGCTGTTTTATCTGGCAAATAATCCAACATAGTTGATGTGCTTCCCGTTACGCTGTTAAGATAAGGTGACCAGATTTCTGAAATGAAAAACGGGGACATTTGTAGTTTTGCGGTCCAGTGCGATCAACAAAATATTATTTTATTATTTCTGAAATGGAAAAAAAGGGACATATTTACTCTGTTTTGCCTATTTATCATGGTAAATGTAGTACTGTATACAATATTGGGCAGTAGGCCTACATGCCCAATGGTTAACTATGATGTGTTTTAAGCTTTGGTTAACCAGCCAAAAATAAGCTACAAGACTACGCGAACAGGGAAGCGTTCTATATTGTATTAATAGCCTATTGTTAATGATCGGTCATACCTGCTTATTACGATAGATAGCCCTGTGTCGCGAGTTCACTTCACAGCCTATCAGATAGACACTAGACTCATTACCAACTGTCATGAAATTAATATTCATGAGCAAGCTAGAACCGTTGCCATTTAAAAATCGAATCATTTATTTTTTTTATATCCAGGAACCAGAAAACGGGGACGTCCCCTTTTCTGTCCTCATTATTCACGTCCTCATTATTTAAGAGTTTAAGACAAAAATAATGAGGTGTCCATTTTCTTCCATAGTAACATCAGTCGATGGAACTTAATGTCAGTTTGAAGTGATATTTGTCCATCAGTCGAAAAACCGTCCCCCGTGCCTATCACCTTTTAGCCTTGCATACTTTCCTAACGTGATGCCATACATTGGCAATTCTTGAAGAAGTTGAAGGAGTTAAAGAAGCGGCCGTAGCAGTAGATGACTGTTGTTGTCCTGTGGATGAAACCACTCTCTCTCCTCCTCTGTGCCGGCTCTAAATGAAACGTCTCCTCTCGGCAGTTCAGAACAACACATTATCTAGGAGATGTTTGTCCTGATCCAACAATCAATCTGCCATAGAACAACAACAACATAATTGCCACTGCAGAAACAGAACTGCATAGTCTGTCCAATCTCACACAACCACACATTCACACACACACACACACACACACACACACACACACACACACACACACACACACACACACACACACACACACACACACACACACACACACACACACACACACACACCTCCTCCTCTCACCCTCCCCCTCTCCTTCCCAGCTGTTGGGCATCCTGCTGAGCTGTGCGTTCTGGAACCTGCTGGTGGACATGAGCGAGTCCTCCGATATGGTGGACTTCAGGCTGCTGAAGAAGTCCTTCCAGTACAGCGAGCTGGACCTGGCCGGCGCCGGCTGGTGCATGTGCCTGCCCCGGGACGGCGGCTACCTGCCCGTGCCCGCCAGTGAGCCTGAGCTGGACCCCATCGACATCCACCTGCAGAAGCTGAAGAAGCAGCCGCCGCGTACCCACTCGCAGCTCCGCGAGCTGCAGGAGTCGATCTCGGCCACCGGCCTCGACGAGGTGGATGTCAACCGCAAGATCAAAAGGGAACATTAAAAAAAGGAAAGGGAAACGCTTTGGCGTTTGGAAGTATCGCTTTGGGTTTTAATTTGAAGGTTTTATTTTTTGTTTTTTCGTTTGGTTAATTTGTTGATTATGTTTTGGTTGTTGTATCGTTGTTGGATTTGTCTTGTTGCACTACTTTAAAAGTTGAAGCTGTCTGTCGATGGATCTCAGTTGGTGGAAGGGATTTGTCGTAATTTAGCACTTTTTTGGGTTAATTCCGTTGCTTTACAGCAAAATGTGATGGTCAAATGGAGCTGTAGGTTTTTGAAACCAGTATAATTAATTGCCTCAAGTTTGTTTACAGTGGAAAATTAAATGGATATTTGGAATTATGGGTTGTATCAGTACGGTTGAAGTACCGCCAACTAGTGGCAGACTAAGGGAATTACAGGAAGGGCATGGTACACTTCTTAACTTGAAATTTTAATGTTTTGTTCTGGAATGTTCCATTTCAGAGAACCGATAAAAGCAGTTCAGTCACAACGATAACTTACGCTCTTATTTTACTAACCTAACAACACTGGAGCTATGTTTTTTATTTTAAACCAACTGCAGCAGTTAAGCAACACTAATAATGTACTTTAAAGTAAAACGTATTTTCAAGTCCATCAATGACGGAGTCACAGGTTGGGTAATTTTTAATCTAAAAGAGTTAAGTGAACTGTTTTTGGAGCTAACGAGAACAATCAATTATAATATGTGATGGTGCTGACCTTGTTGTTTTTTGCTTTTCTCAAAAACTTTTTTTTTATCACTTTAATATTTAGTTATTCTATACATATTTCAAGTATCAATTGTTGTTTTTTACTGCAGCTGTTGTGTACATTTTTCATTGTACTGAGGTCCAACTGTTATGATTCACCTTTTTTTTTAAATAATATATCTTACATACTCATGGATTACTGGTGAAATGATGTCATTTTGTGGCTTGAAGGAGGGAAACCTTACTGATACAACCTTTTAAACGTTGATAAGATGCTTTTCTCTATGATTTTACGTGTTTTTAAATCGTATTTAAATTCAAGCTATGCGCCTAAAGTGCTGCAGCTTACCTCAGGCTGTTCCGACAGCCCTGTAGTCCCAGAATGGTATTTATTTGGCAAATAAATATATTAGCTTGTGATAAGGTTTTCCATGTCTGACCAATAGGAATAGCCAAATATGTCTTGCGTGCAGCGTCTGTGACTGATTTGTATGTATGTTTTTTTAATTGATTTTGTGCAATCGGTTAATATTGTAAGATTGACAGCTGTGGAGTAAAGACGGGATGCATGTTTTGTACTGTATGACGACTTATTAACAAACCGGTGTACAGTTGTAATGGTTTCTTTTTAAGGGATTCTCAGTCCATTGTATATTTTTAATGACTTTTTTTTCTTTAATCCTCCTCCTCCTCCGCCGTGTTTAAAGTGCAAACTGAAGGAATTGTTCAGAAACGTACTTTGTCCGGGCGATTTCATATGAGTTCTGCACTGCTCTGAGCGTCTACCCCGGCTCATGCCTTGTGTCTACTGCTGGTCTTGTCAATAAAACAGAATTTGTCTACTGAAATTGAAGCCCACATATTGCTTTCGTGTTGACGGAATCGTGGAAATGAACTGTAAGTGAGTGAATGTGAGCGAAGGTTGTTCAACTAGTCACTCGTAGGCAGTGCCGGCCCATCCATTGGGCCAATTAGGCGGCCACCTAGGGCCCCAGCTTGATTAACCCAGCAAGTGGACCCCCTAACTAGCCAGATAAATACATTAAATAACCATAGTTATGATAATGTTATAATTCCCACCTTGCTCAAAAATCAGTGTTTCTCTAGAATCAGCATTTCTCTTAAGCATCTGCATTTTTGAGCAATGTGATGTGGACATGAATATACATGATGGTCCTGGGTCAGTCGAATAGGAGAGGTATGGAGGGGGGCCCTCCTATAAGCTGAAGCCCTTTTTATTTTTCTAATTCCTGAAAATGCCCTTTCCTGCAATCTAGAGAATCTAAGTACTATTGACTGGATCAGGACAGATTACGCGTTTAGGGCTCCACAAACCAACGGGCCGGCTCTGCTTGACATCCTCTGTGCACTAACTCGCTTACGCCATCCTCACACCATGTTTACCCTGTTCCACACGTCAGTCCTATTCCCTTCCCAAATAGCCTTTCTCTTCTAGTAGGCTAAAAAAGGCGTAGCCATGGGTGCACTAGACTATTTCAAATACACACAAACAACACAAACACGCACAGTGGTTTTCACCTCCGATATTGAAGCCATTTGCGTGTGCTTCTCGTGTGTGACTGCCGCACGTAAACGACCGAGAAGAAACGCAGTTGGAGGGAAATAGTGACGTGGCCAAAATGACACTCAACTGTGGAGGATGTGCGCACATTGTAACAAGCCATGATTGTGATGATAGCGATCGTGATGATGACGTGAGCGCTGTTATGATCGACGGCGGGAGCGGAGAGTGGGCAGCCTGCTGGGATTAATTATACCGATATCCGGTCAGCTCTGGTCCCTCCTACCACCGGAACGCAATTTCCGATCTCTTCGTGTGAGCTTGGTGAGTCAGTGAACAGTCCCCGGAGCAAGAACAAATATAAAAATATCAGAACAACAAGACCAAGGGAGGCATCAAGTCATGTCTCAGTCCAATATTCACAAAAACTGCTGCCTGCTGAGGTGCCTCCGACTAGGCAGGTTTTGAAGGCAGCATTAGACGTATCCTTCGTTAGTCAGGATGTCCCACAATCCCGTGCGCCCGCGCCACTGCTCCGACAAGAAGAAAACCAATGGTGAGCAACAGCCCCAAGTTTATACAAATATGTTATTTTTTACTTTTTTTTCTAGGAAGTCCTTCTGAATCCAGACTCCTTTACAGGAAACTTCATACACAGCAAGGCAGCTCTCTCTCTCTCTCTCTCTCTCTCTCTCTCTCTCTCTCTCTCTCTCTCTCTCTCTCTCTCTCTCTACCTCTCTCTCTCCAGTTCCTGTGTGTTCTGCTGCTCCTTCAGGCCGTGGCCCTCATCACCGCTCTCATCTTCGAGAAGAAGGGCTGTTTGACCTTTGACCCCCTGCCACACATCACCACTACCACCAGCACCACATATACACACATAAACTGTCTCTCTCTCGCCAATACCCGTAGGTCACCTTCCACGTGTGTCATGAAGACCCCTGAGTAGTCCACAGGCCGCTACTGGGTCCCATTCCGTCACTTGAATTCACTGAACACCAAACTCACACAATAGACTTTGCAGCATTTGACCAATTCATCAGTAACTTAGCATTTAAATTAGGTTATTATTCAGCATATTCTGGAGGGCTTTCACCACCTGTACACCTGGCATCCACCCTAATTGAATTAAGCCTAAAGGAGTTCTGTGTTGGACTGTGTGTGCGCATGCGTTTGTGTGTGCGTGCGTGCGTGTGTGCGCGCGCGCATGCGTGTTTGTGTAGCGTCTATATGTATCCTTGATTAAATATGCCATCATCTCTGTAGCTTTCAAGTTTAGCAGAGCAATGAGCAATCCATTTCACAGTGGGTGCCCCCCTTGGGTGCTGAGGCAAAGATAGGTGAGAAATACCTGAGTTAGCAGAAACCAGGAGCTCACAGTGATGGTGGAAGACATGTGGATTTGAAATCCGCTCGTATTCCGACTTACTAGAAATAACCACATTCTCATGGCTTTGTCAGACGTCCTCATCTTACATAACCTTTCCCTTAGTTTCTGTCTCAAACTTGGAACATTTTTATTGATATTTTCACAACCTTGTCTGTCCATTGGGCACCCATTGCACTCCTAACCATCGCTGGGAGGAGGGATCCCTCTTCTTCCTTCTCAAGTTCTCCTGCTTGCTCAAAGTCGCTTCATCTAAATTACCCCAAATCCACTACTTGGACGAGGCAGTTAAAATGACCCACTTCCAAAACTTCACCAAAGTTTAATTTCTTAATGTCATTAATCTCAAGCTGTCCAATCAGATGCCTCAGAGAGTGTGGAGGTCTTAATTGCATGCCAGACTGATTTAGATGATCAGCCCCTTCCAAAGGAGGGAGCGGGGAATGCTTATTTCACCAGGTGCCCTCAGGTGCCCTGATTGTTTGGAATTACAACCTGCATGTGTAGCTAATTCAAGATTGGCCACTCTTAACCACAGGGAATCTTTGATTCATTAAAGACATGTTCTTGTGGTTGTTAATCAGAAAATTGTGTTCAAGAGATTAATCAGACAAGATGCGTTTGTTAGCTGTTAGGATATATGGATGGCAACATTCCTATCCACGAGCGAGGACCAAATGCATCTGAAATGAGGATTTGGTGAACAGTCAACAAACAGAAACATTCCCATGACAGTGTTTGTTATTTCCATTGCAACAGATAGAGAGAGGCTCGTATCTGTATTAAAGGTCAGTACAGACTATTAACTTAGCATGCCCACAGCTGCTTGAGGTCAGGTGAGATCAGGTGCCATTGTTGCAATCTTCTCCCTTTTGAAGGGAAAACCCCTGAAGGTAATTGACAGTGACAGTGTGTGTTCAGTGACTCCAACAATACAAGACTGATCCTCCTGACCCCGAAGAGCTGCCAGAGATAGTCCCGGTCTGTGGCCTTGCGACGAGAAGCAGGGGGGACGTATTTCTTAGGGAAGGAGCGTCAACTCTAAAAGAGTTGGTTCTTCTTTCCATCACGTCGTCAATTCTGAGAATCGATTCTAAAAACAAACAGAGTTGGGGTCGACTCCGGCTGCAGTCTCGACTCCAAACTGTGGAATCGAAGAAACTATGAGTTTTTCAGTTGTTTATTTATACCGATCTGCGTTTGATTAATTTGGTCTGATACATTTCACTGGGGGTGGGGGAGGTTGATGGGGTATCAAAGATGATGGCAAAATAAAACTCAGAGGATATGTAAACCCCTGTTTCAGCAGGAGAACTTCCACCTACGAGTTTCAAAACATTTAAATTCCATTACATGAAATTGGAGTCTGAATCAACTCCAGAAAATGTGGAATCGTACATCCCAAGTATTTTCTTCTCCTTTATGTTGTTGAAGTGTTGGGTCACGTCCCCCCGGCAGGTGCACAACCCTGGGGTTCCCCCCCACCCCACTGCAAGACAAAGGCCCTGAAGATGTCAGAGAAAGGTTTTGTCAGTTAAAACTTTGTAGAGGGAGCATTTTCATGAGATACCCATCAAGCTGTAGCATTTTAGGTATTTTCTGTTTTACTCTTTAGTGTTTTTTTGCATATACACTTTTATCCAAAGTGAATTGCAGTGAATTCAGATACAGGTCATTGAGGAGCATAGGTCTGGGATAGGGGCGTCTTGCTTAAGGATGTCTACAGGTACGCTGCAGACATTGGGGATTGAACCCGGTACCTTTCATCTGGGGACTCCCACCTAGCCACGACACCCTGCCCCCATCTGTCGTTGTCTTCACTTTACCACCACCAGAGCCGACGTCACCTGTGAATCCTGAATAAAGAAATGTCGTATTGAGAGGTGGGGCACACATTTCCTTCTTCCTAAGAGTTGTGTCTAACCCACGAAAGGCTTTTCCCAAACAATTGAAATCAATGGACTTCAAACTGCTCTGAGCCTCCCTTACCTTGGGTCATCGATCACTCTTAAGGAGGCCAACCAGAGGTCACATGCTCTTCACAGCGTGCTTGTACTACCAACCTACTACCAACCAGTGGGAGTTACTGCCTTGCCCACTGAGAGATGTCTCTTCTCCTTTGGATAACTATTATTCAGTATGCAGCACTTTTATTAAGAGAAGAAGACCCCCAGCTCATTTCAGCCAAAGGAAGTTTAAGAATATCAATCATTTAATAAAGTGTTTTTTCTTCCCCCTGAGCTCTGAACATTAATCATTCGATTAATGTTCAGAGCTCAGGGGGAAGGATAGTGGCTAAGATGGTTGACTCCCATCCAAAAGGTTTTGGGTTCGATCCCCAATATCAACAGCCTGTACATGTAGAATCTAAATAGAAAGTCACTATGATGAGACACTTTGGATAAAAGCATTACAACCAGCCTCCTATATGTTGATCTCCACATCCAGCTCTGTATCACTTTTTCCATGGTGCTCTACCACCGTATCGATCAGCTGGTGTAAGCACGCTCCTATCGTGTGCCACCAGCCATACTTTAAAGAACCCCCCCTGACCCAAGCCCATTGTTGATTTCCCATTTGGCCTTTATCGAACCATGATGAATCACCAAAAGAGAGAGAGAGGGAAGAGAGAGAGACAGAGGCAGAGAGAGGGAAGAGAGAGAGAGAGTACAACAGGGAGGGAGAGAGAGACAGAGGGAGTGAGAGAAAGGAAAGGAAAGGAAAAGGGAGTAATTACAACAAAGAGAAAGAGTTAGATAGTCAGAAAGTGAAGAGCAGCTCTTGGTCCTGTTGCGGTCACCCTGTCCCTAGTTCTGAAGTTTATGCCCTCACTTCGTCTGGCATGTTTCTATTGACGCGCCCCACCCAGGGACATTTCTTCTCCTCAGCGTATTAGCAGAGCAGTAAACCAGGTAAGAAAGTCCTGACAGGCTGAACACACTTCTTTTGTTTGGTGTTTGGTCTGGTGTTCCTGCTCTTGGGCAAACCGGGCCCTAGACTCAACTCCATGTGTGGCGTGATGTTTTTAAGTTTAAAAGAGTCATAGTTAATAAACTCGACATTTTGGGTTAATTTAATCAACTTTCACAATTTTATGTACTTTGTAGATGTTTTAGAGGTCCTTGGCTTTACTCTTGTAATTGATGTAGGATTTTGTACATTCATTTAATTTGAATGAGCATCATGTTTGGATGAAGTAGTCAAGTGACATTCATAGACAGTCATTCACAGTCATTTTACTGAAGTGCTAAAGGTCAAAACTTTGTGTATCCTTTTGCTAAAAGTTATATGAAGTTTGTTGATGGTTTCATGTATCAGATGTTGGCAAGTCAAATGAAACGCTCACTTTAAATTGATCTTTAATTGCTTTGATAAGAAATACATTTCAATTTAGGTCTATCCTGTAAATAATTCTGTGCAGTGATATTTTTATATATTTAAGTTAATCTGTGTGTGTGTGTGTGTGGTGTGTGTAAGAGAGATTGTGTGTGTGTGTGTGTGTGTGTGTGTGTGTGTGTGTGTGTGTGTGTGTGTGTGTGTGTGTGTATGTGTGTGTGTGTGTGTGTATGTGTGTGTGTGTGTGTGTGTGTGTGTGTGTGCGTGTGTGTGTGTGGTACTCTGGTAGGCCCATTGATCAGTTTCTCACTCTAGCTGCCCACTGGGTGTGAAGGACACCGATGTGACAGAACTAATTACAGAGACAGGAAACATCTCTCTCTCTCTGTCTCTCTCTGTCTCTGTCTCTCTCTCTCTCTCTCTCTCTCTCTCTCTCTCTCTCTCTCTCTTTACTTAAGCAATAAGCCACAAGAGGCTGTGGTTTAGGCACGACGTGTCGTGGTTTTCTACCAAGGTTTTAATATCTGTGTAAATGGACACATTTGCACTTCAAATACATTCATATACTGGAGTGTCCAATTAATTCATATTAACAGGACTAAACTAGATGAAAAGTGAGAATGAAAAGCGGCTGCATGGCTCGATCTCAAAGCCTCTCCCAATATGATTGGTGAATGATTTCTTTTAAATGTGATGAATAGATTTGATTAAAATTTAAATACATTCAATTAGACTGCTGCTAATTTGTTCCATTTAAAAAAACAACTAAGATTTGATCTATTGGGCCACTGTTGCCATTACTAAATATTAATCATTATATTGACATCCACAAAATAATTAATATGAGTAATTAGTCAGCTGGGGTCAGTTCAATTTAACCCACTTTGGAAGATTTATGTTTTTTCTTACTTTAACTTGTCAACTTGTCATTTCAGATTCAGAATAATTACATTTTTAATCCCCAGGGACAATGCTTCTATCACAATTGCTCTGCTCAAAATTGAAAGGAATGTGTTAAAATAGAAAAGAAAGAAATAAAGTAATATATTCATAAAATATAACTCAAAATATGAACAAATGTACAGAAAAGAGAGAAAAATATTAACTAATAAAGTGGCTGAAGGTAAGCCTAGGCATTGCACATTCAATATTGAAAATGTTGAGATATTGCACATTTTAATTGAAACATCAAATATTGCACATTGAATACAGCATGTAATCACGCTTGTGTATTGTGTATAACATTTGTCAGAAAGGTTAGTCAGTTTGTCTTGTTTGTATGTTGCTCCATGCTAAAGGTCAGATTTTGACCCATACTTTTCAGACCAAGTCCAATGAGAATTATGCAGCACAGGACACTTTTCGGCTGCCATGTTGTTACGTCATGTAAACAGCAGCAGGGTCACATCTACAGGCCTACCCTATTGGTTGCCCAGTTTTTTTTATCATCGCAGTACGACAGTTTCAGGCTCAGTGTGCAAATAACCAAAAATATGAGGGACTTTTTAAACAAAAAAATAATTATGAAAATTCTGACTATTGCAAGCTGCTGCTGCTGCTGCTGCTGCTGCTGCAGATGATGATGATGATGATGATGATGATGATGATGATGATGATGATGTGGGTAACCTCCATGCTCACTGCCACTGACTCATCAGCTTGTTTTTTAATTAGCGTGTGATTGATCACCGTGACCCCACACACACACACACACACACACTGAGGGCTGGTGGCCGAGAGCCTGGGTCCTGGCTCTGTGCATGTGTCACCATGCACACACACACTCACTAACTCACATGCACTCTGACTCACTCACACAGACACACACACACACACACACACACACACACACACACACACACAAGTGACAACAGGTAAGTGCACGCTGTCTAAGGACTTGTATTTCTCTATGTTTCCATGACAGCATGGACCCTGGAGACAGAGGGTCAGGAATCTCCCACCTTCGCTACGAGGAAGAGGAGGGTGAGTGTGTCTGTGTGTGTGTGTGTGCATGCGTGCGTGTGTGTATATAATCATGAGTTGTATACCTGTGTTGTATACCTGCTGTGTGTATCTACCTGGTTAGTTGCAGTGCTATGGTTAGCAGCACACAACCATACAGTTCAATCTCTCTGTTCTTCAACGTGAATGAAAACAAATATTCATAGAAATACTATAAGGAGTGAATAGTTGTAATTTTCCCCCCATTTATGGGCGTTTAGACAGACAACAGACTGATTACAGTATTTAGTAAAGCGACAGGGAACATAATGAATTCATCGTCTGTTTAACATGCATAGTGTATCTTCTCGAAGCAGGAGCGATTAATAACAGATCTAATTAGACTGTCTTTTGATGTTATTGGATCTTAGTCAAGCGTTCAGGAAAACATATTTTCTATCTGGCATTAACCATTTAGTAGAAAACTGAACTCATGAATGCTCGTTTCAAATACACATGGAAGAAGTTTAACTCTGCAGCCATGTTTTACTATGTACTTTTTATTAATGGGGCAAAAAAGCTAAAATTAAATCACCACTCAAATCAAATATTTCAATGTATATCACTCAATCTAATGAACCATGGTAGTGATGTTAAACAATAAGTTAAGTTAGTTAAAAAGTAAGAAAAAGCCCTCAAATTAGTAATTTATTGATAAGAATGATGACTGATAAAAAAATTATAATCATCACTCGTGTATTCTAGTGAGGTCAAGTCATCAACTGTTTTGACTGAAAAAACTAAAGACTGGAAGGTCACCACAGCTACAGCATACCATGAATGTGGTGGTAACCGTAGTGGTAACCATGGTGATCTCTCCTCCCAGACCACCAGTCCATCTACATCGGCGTCCCGGTGCCTCGGGGATACAGACGCAAGCGCCGACGACGACGGTCGAGTCGCGAGACGTCGGACCCGGAGCGTGAGCGGCACTACAGCCACCAGAGACCCCTGCAACAGCATCAGCAGCATCAAGACCACGAGCGCTATGAGCGCCAGCTGGAAGTGGAGGAAGGACTGGTGGAGCCCCACGGAGACCACCACCACCACTACGCCTCCGACATCCACCGCACCAGTGAGTCACAACTGGGTTCTATCGCCGCTCACAGACTGTGTCACATGACATCACCTGAGGTCATTTCCTCACATGACGTCATCGTGTGATCACATCACGCTGACGTGACGCTGACGTGATGTCAGCGTAATGTCACGTGATGTCACATAGCATCAGCGTGAAGTCATATAGCATCAGCAGGATTTCACATGATGTCACAGCATGATGTCAGCATGATGTCACAGCGTGATGTCAGCATGATGTCACAGCGTGATGTCACGTGATGTCAGCGTGATGTCAGTGTGATGTCAGCACGATGTCAAATGATGATAAGTGCCATTTCATTTTCATAGTGATTTTAATCGTTCATATGTCTGCGCCATTATCATAAAAATGTCAAAATCAAAAACCATGGATAGAGAAAGGACCCACACAGAAAACACGAAGCACATAAAAACAAAATGAGTACAGTCAGTTATAAACGTTTTAAATAATAAAGCAATTGGACATCAGCAAGACAAATATGAAAACACAGTTCAAACAGAGCACCTGATTGCATTGCAGCACCGTAAAGTGTAAACTACATTCAGGGTTTTGTAACAAAAATTCATCGATCACCAAATTCTCATTACTGGCCCCGTTCCATTTAAAGCTAGCCTTCAGCTATTTTCTGGGGCCACTGGCAGCTAACGCAATTAACTTGAAAAGGTTAATGCTGCATCTGTTGGGCTCATACTGGTTTCAGAGATGAAATCATTTAGAATGAGTACGTACTGCTCAGCAGGGTTTCCACGAGCCATTTGGCCAGCCAACGTGGCCGATAAGGTGGTAATTTACCAGCCAAATGTGTAATACATGTGACGTGCGTGTGTAATGATAGCTCTACGTGCGTGTGCAAAAATACATGTTTAAAGTACATTGTTGTACACATGTTGTCGTGCAATGTTGGGATATAATAATAGGCTAATGCCAACCATGGCATTATATCACACAGTTGAGAACTGTGCATATGGTGTATTCTAACATTTGAGTGACAAGTCAACACTGGTATTATAATGATATAAATGAATGAATGAATAATAACAAATCAAGCATTTGTGAACTACTCTGCGCGTATGGCGATGTGTGTCCGACAACAAATAAGGCCTATTGTATTTAGTTCTATAGTATAGCCTATCGTAAAATGTGATTGATTTGTTTAATATATTGTGTTTCAGACAGACGCAATACCTATATCCACGATGATGAGTTCAGTTTGACATTCAATATTCCCGCTTTTCTGCTTCCTCATCTCAATAGCTCATTGAGATTCGATTTATTTCATATTGGTTTTAAAGAGTACATATTGGACGATGTGACACATATTTCCCCGAGTGTCACACGATTTTCTTGATATTAACAAAACAAATGCGGAAATGCACAATTAGTCGACTAAACGACCGACGATTAGTCGACTAAACGACCAGCGCTGCCAAGCGTTTTTTTTTTTCTCTGAGAAAAGCATTTCTGCCGAAAGGCCTACATAAGCCACGGAAGCACGCCATGCACTATTGATATAAATATGCAGATGAGAATTAGACCATGCATTTTAATAGGCCTAATTAATCAACATTAAACAACGTATAGTTTTCCAAAACATCATTAATTGAATAATTTCATTTCATCCGGTTCACAATTCTCCACAACGCTCTTCACCCCAGTCAGTAACTGCGGTCATGTCGGGGGCGCTGCTGTTTGCGATCGTTGTTGCGATCACTTGGTCGTTTCATGACTTCATTCAAATACCTGTTTTAATTAGATAGTGAATAATAACCATGGATGTATGAATGGGCTCATGCTCCCACTGAAGGATGCTGCGGACACATATGGCGATGCTCAGCTGCTGCAGTGTAGGAGCTGTTACAGGAGGTGCATATTGAAATGTCAACCAATTCGGTCCGCTTCACAGTAAAGAAACCGCCAGATTAAATAAAAATACTACTTCTGTCTTAACTTTCTTCAGGCTGAGTTTGAGCGAATGGCTGCTCACGCGAATGGCCTGCTCGCTCGCGGATTGATAAAATGAATGACAAGAGAAAAAAATGAACTGTGATTAATGTTAGCACATCTCTTTTTTGGGATGATTATTTAGATGTAAACGTCCACAGCGAGACCATCTGCGTCTCGGTGTCACTGTCCCTTGCGTGGGTGGAGGCGTCTGCTTATAGGCTCTAGTAGCCCATGCTCATAAAAATCTTGAAAAAGGAGTTGAAGTGTCATACATTTTCGTATTGCAATGTTGTGTTACTTTATTTAATAGCCCTAATAATAATAACTTATTTTTACTGGCCAGGGTGGCTGTCAAGATTTATATTTACCGGCTAATTAAAATTCAAGTCGGCCGGTGGCCGGTAAATCGCAGCTAACGGAAACCCTGCTGCTCAGGACTTTTTTCTAAATGAATGGAAGAAACAATATCTTGTATATTATCTCTTATTATAGTATTTATGATCAAGTATTTTCGCTTTTATCCACATCGACTTACAGACAGGTCATTATTTAGCAGGTAGAGGTCACCTGATGTGATGGCATCTTGCTCAGGGATGCCTACAGGTAGACTGGACATTACAGCTGGGAGTCAAACACCCTATAGGCTATCCTGCTCTCCATTGTATTCTATTGAAAATATAAATATTAGTAATGTAGCTTGCATGCACGCACACACACACACACACACACACACACGCCTGCACATGAATAAACACACGGTGGTGTTTGAGGTTACATCGTCACCACGAAGCGAGAGAGCAACAGAGAGAACAAAAAGCTGAGACATGAAAGGAAGTAAAAAAATGTTGTGGTGGTGAAGTATGCGAGAAGTGTGTGAGTGAGGATGAATCTTTGATGTTGTCAGAGGAAGGTCAGCATGAACTGCACATAAAGCCTCTTTCATGACACCTGGCTATACAGTCATCCTAATGTCCTAATACTGCACATAAAAACCATAGGAAGTACCACAGTTTATATATACTGCACACAATAACCATATAGTACTACAGTATATTACACGTAATAACTATAGGTAGTACTATCATATATATACTGCACATAATAGCCATAGGAAGTACTACAGTTTATATACACTGCACACAATAACCATATGTACTACAGTATACTGCACATAATAACTATAGGTAGTACTATCATATATATACTGCACATAATAGGTAGTACTACAGTCCCAAACTGCAGATAATAACTCGAGGTATAGCCTACTGGTCTCAGGTCCTGCACTGCAAGGTTCATTACAACAATTACACACACTGTGTTTAGTTTCTTTTCCATTAATAGTAAAACATAGTACACAGACATCCTGTTCTCCACTTCTGCAGTCCTCTGGCATAAATGACATGAATCGTCATAAGGACGTTTTGAACAGATGGTTGGCTGTTGCTACTGGTTACTCATGTAGCAACAGGGTCTTGAATTCCCTGCCAGGGTATTGATGATGAATAGAAAAAGTCAACGTCAACGCTCCTTTCACAACATCATAGACACAGGTCACTTCTTTGAAACAGGCATGTATTGGTTGGGCACGTCTTATTTCTTTGATGCATCCACGCCTTGGTCACGCCGTAAGAACTATATTTGTGAATGAACATAGTTCAAAATACATCAACAAATTATACAGTGACAAAATACGATATGAAGCTTGGGTGCGAACGTGAAAGAAAATGGTATTCTACAAGTAGAACAAAATACCTTGTTGGCCGCTTATCATGAAAAGAGGCTCTTGAATCCGTAAATCTTTCTCAAGTCTCTTACTCTGCTGCTTTGGCTTCAGACGTAAATAATTATGCCTTTCAAGTGCAATATAGCAGAGCCACGTCAGAGACATCATCTCGTCATAGTAACTTCAGACAGAGAACGTTAGTTCCGAGCTGCATTATAACATGTGATTTCACACACATTTTAATGTCACCGTTTGAATTTTTTGCTGAAATTGAATACATAGGCAGACTTATAGCATGCTTGTATGCATACTAAATAGGCTTTCCCTTGATGTTGCCTGGCCCAGTTACATCTTCTTTACCCCCGTCACCCTGTCCCCATACCTCAGCAAATGAACCAGGCCCACTCCCGGAGAAGTTGAGCAGCATTGTGCTGAATTTCACTGAGCTTGGCTTTATTACAGGGTTTCATTTGGTAGTTTTATTTTATTATTATGAAAAATAAGGATTCTTTTTTTCTGTCTTCTTTAATGTATCTTATATTTGATCAAATATGTTGACGGCATTAAAGTTATTCCATTTATTAGTTATTATAATAAACTACTATTGTGCCATTTCATATGCACTCTGAATGGTGTTTAGCAAATGTATTCTAGAGTGTATCGGATGCTCAGTGTTGCATGTGCATAGTTTCATAGCTCACAGCTTGGGATGAATCAAATATTGGACAGTAGCCTACAAATTGTACTACGTTTAAGAGAGCTGAAAGCCTACAGATGTAGTTATTTTAAACTTTGAATGGATTAATTTGGTTCTAGCGAGTTGAGGTTACATACAATGTGCTTGTGTGGCCTGAAACTGTAGCAAAGAAGAAAACATACAGAGAACTGAAATTGGAGCATAGCTAGCATAGCATTGGTAGCTTAGCTAGCATAACATAGCAACGGTAGCATAGAAAAGGTAATATCATAGTTTAGCATAAATAAGGTCTTTGATAAATGTACCCTATCAGTTCAATTAGCTAGCATAGCGTAGCTAGTTAGCATAGCTAAAATGTAATCCTTTATTGAATGGCCCCTAACGGTTGGATCGATTAATCAGCTTGGAATAGTTTGGACTACAGCTGGTGGAGATTAATTTATCATGTTTTTTACGTACATACCTCCCTGGAATCAGTTTCTCTGGGGTGGGATGTCTGTGTTCATGGGTATTTAATGACCATAGCATGTCCTAACACTGTACATCAAATGTCATGAAATAGATATGTATAAAAACATATACTCAGCCTAGTCATTTTTGTTGGCATCACAGATCCAACAAAAAGCAACTAGCAGAATGTAAGCAGGTTGATAGCATCTTGATAGTACATTGTTAGCAAAGCATTTTATTAGCATGTTGGTAGCGCGTGATGTTAGCATGTTAATAGAACATTGTTAGAACACATGTTTTTAGCATGTTGTAATTGCGCAATTAGCATGAGGGAAACATGTTATTGTTTGTGTGTTGGTGGAACTGTTAACGTGTTTTTGCATGTTTTTAGGATGTCTTTAGCTCGCTGTTAGTGTGTAATTAGCACGTCTTTAGCATGTTTTTAGCACATCATTAGCATGTTTTCTCCTGTCCTAAGTGTCCCCGGCGGCAGAGCGGCTGCACTACATCCTGGGTGAGGACGACGACGTTCCCAGGCCAACGCTCTTCACAGAGATGGACACACTGCAGCGTGAAGGAGACGAGCTGGAGTGGAAAGAGTCGGCCAGGTGACACACACACACACACACACACACACACACACACACACACACACACACACACACACACACACACACACACACACACACACACACACACACACACACACACACACCAATCAGGTTGGATACATATGCATTTTATATACATGAAAAGGCAGATAATTATTCAGATCACAGAACAAGTGAAATATCATGATCTAATTAATATCATGAAATATTAATTAGCATAATAATAATGATTATATTAATACTATTATTAATCATAATAATAATAACAACAACAATAATATAGCTAAAATAATATTCATTAATATATAAATCCATTATATATTCATATAGCCTACAAAATGATATACATAATGGCATAAATATACACGATTAATACTCAGGCTAATAATCACGGAAGCTTCTAGGATCAAGATTGGCAACAATTATAAGTTATTGTGAGGAAACATGTGCATCTCTATTTTAACATAAAATAACACGGGTACACAAGCTGCATTTAGCGATCGGATTAACCTACTGACATAGTATGACAGGTGTCCATTGACTCAAGGTGAGCATAGGCCGAGACGCACGGTAAACCTGCTTGTGTGTTTGGTAGATCAGAGTGTGGCTTGTTCTCTACCTGGCTTTGAAAGTCCCGCCAGGGGATTAGCGTATGATTGCCAGCTGTTGCCGGCGATTGCTGTCTGAGCGAGCGGCGCACATTCCCGTGAGCCGCGGCCTTAGCGGAGCCTTTGTAACAGCCGACCTCAAAACTCAAGGGGGTCAAACTCAATCAAAGGCTGTCCTGGGCCTCCCTCGTCCTCGTCCTCGTCCTCCGGCAGAGGAACCAGACGTGCAACAGGCCGGAGGTAGGTCTTCTCTTTAATCTGGACCTCGATTGTCCGGATTCCTTCCATCCGGTCCTGGGATGACATTGACGATCCGTCCCATGGGCCACAAAGCTCTGGGAACTTGGGGATCCAAGACCAGAGCAACCCTTCTGACCTCCAGGTTTAGAGCTTCTGTTTTCCATATCTGGTGCTGTTGGAGGGTGGGAAGGTATTGGTGGATGAAGGCGGCTCAAGAGTGATCAGCCAGAACTTGACTGTGGCGCCAGCGCCTCCTTTCTAGTCTGCATAGACTAGTGAGGAGCAAGTTGGATGTCACTGGGTGTCTCACACTCTCTCACTCTCTCCCCCCTCTCACTCCCCCTCGACCCCTCCCCCATTCCCCCCCCCTCTCTCTCCCTCATTCTCTCTCTCTCTTTCCGCAGGTGGGTGAAGTTTGAGGAGAAGGTGGAGGAGGGTGGGGAGAGGTGGAGTAAGCCACATGTGTCCACCCTGTCCCTACACAGTCTGTTTGAGCTGCGAACGTGTCTGCAGACAGGGGCGGTTCTGCTGGACCTGGATGGATACTCACTGCCCCAGATCGTTGGTGAGACGTCTGGAGACGCATGGGGTCGGGGTCTGGGTCTGCTGGGTCTGGCTTTGGGTCTGGCTTGGTACTCTGTTGTTTCTGGGCTTATGGGTTTGGGTCTGGGTGTGGTTTGGGGTCTGGGTCTGGTTTGGGCTCTGGGTTTGGGTCTGGTTTGGGGCCTGGGTCTTGTTTGGGCTGTGGGTTTGGGTCCAGGTTTGGGTCTGGCCTAGGTTTTGGTCTGGGTTTGGGTCTGGTCTGGGTTTGGGTCTGGGTGTGGGTCTGGGTCTGGGTCTGGGTCTGGGTCTGGGTCTGCTCTTGGGTTGGTTTTGGGTCTGGGTCTCAGCCTCTGTCATTGTTCAGTTGGTTCTGGCAGTGGCAAATCTTCAAGGCCTTCAACGCATTCAGAGAACACCCTGAAATCGTATCTTATTAATTCTATAAATAAAATAAAATTACGTCGACTTGTTTCTGTTGTTTTCTGTCCAAACACTGCATTTGTGTGGTTGAGTGGTTTTGTGTTGGAAAGAAATTCAACCAATCAGATATTTTTCTATGGTGTGTCTCTGGGGAGAATATCTTCCATCCAGAGTATTTTATTTCCTTATTCTATTTCGCCCCGTCCATTAAAGGGAATGAGAGCGTATCCGTGGATTGACAATTTGATCAACCAATCATAGCGTATTCTTTCAGATTTTCTGTAGCTCCAGGGGATTCGCGAAGGCCTGCTCGCGCAGTCACGCAAGACAATAGCTTAAGGTGGACATGATATTGTCATGGATTTATGGTGTTATATTTTAAGTGCCCTTTTCAAGACAACCGTTTTACAGTTTGTACTGGTAGCATTTATTTTCCACACACTTGATTATTGTTCATAAAGTGACTGCCTACGTGATGTCCGATAGTGTGTGTGTGTGTGTGTGTGTGTGTGTGTGTGTGTGTGTGTGTGTGTGTGTGTGTGTGTGTGTGTGTGTGTGTGTGGCTGTATGTTTATGTGTGGCTGTGTGTGTGTGTGTGTGTGTGTGTGTGTGTGTGTGTGGGGGGCTGTGTTTTTGTGTGTGTGTGGCTGTGTGGCTGTGCGTAACTAAAACAACGCAATTTTCAAAGATGGAGCAGTAATATTATATTTTGCCAAAAGTGGAAAAATGCCAGGGACACCAGGTATTTTTTTGTTTTTTGGGGCGGTACAGAAGGCCCGGGTCTCGACTTTTCCTTGGCTTGGTTCTTGGCTTAGGCTTGGGTCTGGGGTTGGGTCTGGTTTGGGTTGAGTTTAGGTTTGGGTCTGGGTTGGTATACACATAGTGTTCAGTATACACGGGGATGAAACATGTTCATGTGAATGTGGTTGTTCTCCAGACGATATCATCGAGAGGCAGATCGAGGATGGAGTGGTCTCTGCTGACCTGAGAGAGAAGATCAGCTTTGTGCTGCTGAGGAAACACCGACACCAGACCAAGAAGCCCATCCACCGCTCCCTGGCAGACATCGGCAAGACTGGATCCTCAGCCAGTGAGGAACACACACACACGTACACACATTGTGCGCACACACACACAAACACACACACACACGCACACACACGTGCACACACACACACACACACACACACACACACACACACACACACACACACACACACACACACACACACACACACACACATACACACATACAGACACGAGTAAACACTTTCTACGGATTAAAATCTCTGTAGACATTTTTCAGATATTTAATATTTCCCTTGCTGTGACTGATGAATTTCACAGTCACTAATAACATAATTTCACAGTCGCTCATAAGATATTTTCACAGTCACTGATAACATTTTTGTTTTTAGGTCTTCAAGCTTGAAAAAAAAACAATTACTTTGTAAGCTGATTGGCTTTCGTCTAAAATATTGAAAAATAAACATTGCAAAGATATTGTTACAGTTATTTAAAAGTATTCAATAGTAACTTTTGACTTGGTTATTGTTTATGTATGTATTTGACGCGGCATTCCTTAACCATAGATTTGATAGTCATGTCATTAAACGTAGTCTTTAGGGGTGTCAAACTAAGGACTCTGTTGTGCATGTATTGTATATACATTATTATGATTATGGTTATGATTATTATTATGTAACCATTACAGTAGTCATTAGATATAATGCACCATGATCATGACAGATGCTATTGGCACGTCTAAACACGGCGCCGAAGCGTGACACGGTCCTCGCGTGTGCGGATACGTCTCTTGTTCCCTGGGCCTATCAGTCACTTCACAGTCCCACGCAACACATACTCCTCCTGCGTCCCCGGCCTGTTTAATATGCACACACAGCGAGGGTACGCTAAATGAGACGATATAATGTTTAGTCATCAGCAAGAGGCATGGCTTCTTGGTCTGATGTATTCATGTTTTGCGGATTACCATCGTCACGGCAAACACTTGTTATTATCTGTTAATGTTCCTGGTTGTTGAGCCAAGACGACTGGGTGTGTGTGTTCAGATCAAGGTTATTATAGTTTAGCATTTTTCATTGGCTTTTCTTTTTTTTTTCGTTTTTGTTTTCAATTTCAGTTTAGTTTTGTGTGCTAGTTGAGTTTAGTTTGTTATTTTTTGAAAATGCTAAGTTTTAGTTTAGAAAACCTAACTCTAATTGGAAACCCTAACCCTAATAGGAAACAGCAAACCCTAACCCTAATTGGAAACCCTAACCCTGAACCCTAACCCTAATAGTAAACCCTAACCTCAAAAGGAAACCCTAACCCTAATTGGAAACCCTAACCCTAATTGGAGGAGTCTCAGGAGTCTCAGGGAGATTATAGGGAGCTCAATCTGAGAAAAAAAAACCTGATTTCAAAATAGGCTTATGTATGAAATAAATTGACAAAGAAAAAAAATGTTCTCTATAATTTTACTTTATTTTAGTTAGTTTAACACACAATACAGTTTCAGATGGTTATTGTTTTTTTGTTAAGCCTTGTTTTTATTTCTAATTCAGTTCATGAAAATGTTTCTTTACACCTAGTTTTCGTTATTTTGTTAGTTTTCATTAACGATAACAACCTTGGTTCAGATCGGAGCCCCCAGTCTCGGGGCGCCCCCCCCGCCTCCAGCTACAACCGCTCCACTGAGGACCTGAGACTGAAGCAACAGGCTGCTAGCTATGGACGGCTGCGTGAGTGCCTGTCTGTCTGTCTGTCTGTCTATCTGTCTGACTGACTGACTGACTAACTGTGTGTCTGTCTGACTGTCTGGCTGACTGACTGACCGACTGTCTGTCTGTCTGTCTGTCTGTCCTGTATGTCGGTCCTCTCTGCCCTGTCCTGTCTGTCTGTCTGTCTGTCTGTCTATCTGCGTGACAATGCACTCTGGTGCTGCTATGAGCTAACTGTGGCCAGGGAGGGAGCTAATTACATAGTATTTCTTTATCATTTCATGCAATCTCCATTCAACGCAGTTTCCGAAAACCCTGAGTTAATGAACCCTTTCAGCTAACATCTAAAATGTCTCTGTCCTCTTCTGGCCTGCTATGGCTTGGTATGTTTTGCTTTCCTGTAGTATACGTCCAATTGACTAATTGTGTGCATGCCGACCGGGCTGCAGGCGGGCCAAATAGTGACAACTTTGTGCTAATTCGGCGTGCAGCAATCAATACAAACTATGTTCTACAACACAGATACTGATAAATAGATCAATAACCATACCAGTGAACCATGAACCCATCATCGAGCTAAAAGCAATGTATTAATAAAAAGATCTTAGCAAAGCTGGCTCCATGTATTCCACTGTATTTTAAACACATATTGAAACATAATCAAACTATTTACAGATGAATAAAGGGAGCGAAGACAGAATATTACACCTCCAGGCTGCGTGGGAGCTCATCACAGACCAGTAAATTACCTGCCATGCCCAAGTGTAATTTACACTGCCAAATTAAAAGCCCTGAGCAGAGCTGGCCTTGATTATACCCTGGCAGGTGTTATAATAATTGACCCGCGCCTCGTCTCTCAAGAGATTTCCTTCACAGCCGAGTCTGAGATGTGCTGGTCACAGCGTCTTATAGAAGAACTGAACTGAAAAAGAAGTGAAAATATAAATACATTAAAAAAAAGTTTTTTACAGGATTTCATTCACTCACTGTGTTCTCTCTCTCTCTCTCTCTCTCTCGCTCTCTCTCCAGGCCACGCCCACAGTCGGAGTATGAATGACATCGTGGACACGCCCAGCAGTGACCAGGTGAGTCGGTGGTCCTCACCTCACCAGAACCCCCCCCCCCATTTTTAACACAGAGGTGTCAGAGGTGTTAACCTCTGACATTACCCAACTGAATAAGGTGTCTTGATCATCCTAAAATCTGTGTTTTCTCAGACGAAATACAATGGCTCCTTTTCTCTGTGCTTCCGAGTTGTTCCGAATGTTGTCACGTTCACAGTAATAGAGCAGTGAGCAGCAGTCACTATGAAAGGCAATGAAACGCTTGACTTCCAGGCTTCTTCAACATTGTGAGTAGGAATAAAATACAAGTAAGAACAACAACAAGTAAGTGTGAAATACAAGTACATAGAAAGAGTAATACAAGGTAAAAGATGATAAAAGAAAGAAAATAAGAAAACATTTTTAAAAATATATGTTCATGCTAAGCTGTAGTAGAATTGCTCCTGATGCCGGTACTTACCTGCCTTTTTCCGCCACAGCGCGACAAAGCCATTAATCTGTGTTTGTCCTCATGAAGACACGTGCGTTTTGTCAGGAAGGATGTGAGGCGGCGGGGGATCATGTTTGGGCCGGTGGATCCATTTCGTTCCCCCCTGTCATTGCAGACATAACCTTTTCCTACGTCTTCTATAAAGGGGCGTCTCGCGCCCGCGTTGAATTAATACGTTGTTGTCGTCGTCGAGACAGCTCCTCTCATCCATCACCCGGAGCAGTGGTGGTAGAGGAGGAGACGAGCGAGGGATGGAGGAGGCATGCGTGTGTATAAATCTTTCATTTCGGGTGATTAAACCGAACCGGTCTAACATCCCCATGATGCATTGTGTGGCGGGGACACAAGGACGTGTCACTCTTGCCGGGGGTTGTTGTCGACGGGTTTTGGGATTAGTGGCTCTGTCCTTTTAAATACCTCGTCAATCAAATGCGCCGACTAAATGTTATGTTGTGGGATCGAACCAAACAAACTACAACGAAGACAAAGGGGGTTATTGTGACTATGCAGCTAGAGGAGGAGTTAAAATGAGTTCATTTGAAACCTGTATCAGTTTGTGGTGAAGTGTTTGGCGAAGTGTTCCAGTGTCCTCATGCTCCACTGGAAGCTGGATATTGATCTCTATTGTATTTTACATTTTGCAACTAGGTCACATCTGACAAGGGCTTGGTCGTTGTCCAATTGTTTTTGTGTTGGTGTATTTGTGTTCATGTGTGTGTGTGTATGTGTGCGCATATACAGTATGTGCATGTGTGTGCATGCCTGCATACATGTGTGTTTACTTTATACATGTACCCGCGTGTGTCCTTGCATACGTAACGCACATCGATGTGTGAGCATCTGTGGCCCCTCCACGTGCCGGGCCCCTCACATGCAGCCTGGCTCCGGGAGATATGCTATATATTCTGTTCTGTCCAACTCTGCAACCTCCACCAGTCATTTTACAGATGGGCGAGGAGCGTACCCATCCCTCACTTTCACCCCAGTCTGTTTGGTGTTGGACAAGCTGTCCCTCTCACCTGTCATCTCACCTAACTGTGACAGTATTTTGATTTTGATCGTTCTATGCCCCCGTTCCCAGAAAATAGTTTGACCAGCTCACTCTTATCCGAATCCCGTTACTTAATTAAAAAAATGTTCTATTGTGGATAATGTGTACATTTATCTTTGCATCTACATTTCTACTATTCTTAGACACATTTCAATGTTACATTCATCTTTGCCTACATATTTTCTGTATGTTCTTTTTGTAGTTGTAATGTTTTCATTCTTATCTTTTTTTGCATTCTACTATCCTGTACTTGCTTAGCCTGGGAAGCAGTCAAATCTGCGAGGTCATGTTTTTATTTGCTCCTGCAGATACACATTTGCGAATTGGTCTGGACAGATCCCAGACAGGGATGTCAGGCTAGTATTTGCTGCTGTGGCAGCAAATACTAGCCTGACATCCCTGTCTGGGATCTGTCTGGGATCAATAGTAGATCAATAGTCTTGTACTGTCAATAGTAGGCAGTACAAAAAGTTGTCATTTCTATATAGAGCAACATCTGGATAACATGAAGTTGACCATGAAGCATAGTCATAACTTGTGCTGCAGTGGAGGAGAACTGAACTTAACGACTGCTCCTTGTCTATCGAGACAAACTGTCATGGAAACTGCGAGCCCAAGCAGATTAATATTTCACTGAGCGCTCAACTCCTGTCTCGATGGAATCACTTATTTATTTGAGAAACTGTCTGAGCCCTATCTACTGCACAGTGACCTCTCTCTCTGGCTGTCTCTGTATGTCTTTTTTTTCTATCTCTCTGTCTCTTGCGCCCTTTACCACTCCCTCTCTCTGTCTCAATCTGACTGGATTGAAAATGGATTCATTCTTACACACCCCTACCAACCCAATCCTCTTTTGTTCTCTCCCTCTCTCCATCCCTCATGTTTTGTCTTCCTCTGTCACTCACTTCATGTCTTTCTCGCTCCCCCCCCCCTCTCCTCCCTCCCTCCATCACTTTGCTCCCCTCTCCCCTATCTCTTTCTGTCTCCTCTCATTCTACCCCTCTCTTCCCCCTTCCATCCATCTCTCTCTCCCCGTCTCCCCCATCTCTCTCTGTCTCCTCTCATTCTACCCCTCTCTCTCTCTCTCCCCACACCCCCTCTCCCCCCCTCCCTCCATCTCTCTACTCCCCCTCTCCCCCATCTCTCTCTGTCTCCTCACTCTCTCCCCCTCTCTCCCGTCCCTCCATCTCTCTCCCCATTTTCCCCTCTCCCCTATCTTTCTCTGTCTCCCCTCGTTCTATCCCTCCCCACCCCCCCCCTCCCTCCATCTCTCTGCCCTCCCCCTTTCCCTTTCCCCTATCTCTCTCTGTCTCTCGTTCTACCCATCTCTCTCTCTCCTCCCCCCTCCCTCTCTCCCCCAAACCTCCCTCCCTCCCAGCTGAAGAATAAGTTCATGAAGAAGATTCCCCGTGATGCGGAGGCGTCCAACGTGTTGGTGGGGGAGGTGGACTTCCTAGACAGACCCTTGGTGGCGTTTGTCCGCCTGGCGCAGGCCACCACCCTGGGGGGTCTGACGGAGGTCCCTGTGCCCACCAGGTGGTTACCTCATATCACTTACTATCATCATGTCATACTGTATATACCATATCATATACCATATTATATCATATGCTTTATATCAAAGCACGCCACATCATGTATTGTATCACGCCATATGGTATTACATATTCATCAGTAAGATGCAAATCAAGATGAGATATCATCAGATATCATATCATATTTTATGTCACTTTATCATATGTCATACATCACTTTATATTATTTTGTATCATACCACGTTATTAACATATATCATATATCAGATATATCAGAAATCAGATAATTGCATGAAAGTTACAAAAATGCAAACTCAAGTCCGTACAAATGTCTATGCAAAAGTTGTTTGTGTAACATGTTCCTATGCTATTGTCCAACTGAACTGCTATACCAAAACGTAACAAAACTCAACATTGTGCTAAACTCCACGCAGTGTACTAAACCTTCCTCTACGCCTGAACGCGGACAAACTGATGTCCTCTTGTCCATCTACTCCTCTGTCCAGGTTCCTGTTCGTCCTGCTGGGTCCCATGGGGAAAGCCAAGTCCTACAACGAGATCGGCCGTGCCATAGCAACGCTCATGGTGGACGATGTAAGTCTCATGTCGACACAAATGCTCGTTCCTACGATGTCTCTCGTTCGATCGTCTGGTCACAAGCGAGCGAGAAGTGGCCGGCCGGGAATTATTGTATTTTAATTGTATTTTTCAGATCTGTTACTCTGCCTGAAGAGCTCTCGTTTTGAAACACAAAAATAGTAATGATCCTTCTAGTGTATATTGATATAATTATATAGTAAGATTAAAACGGATTGATGTCGTTTTTATTGGGTCATGGCAGCTGCCAACACAAGGCCGTAATTAAGATAATTATCATTTAATTATTAGTTAGCGTCAAGGTGTCATCAAAGGCTAAAGTCAAACAATGATAATGGGGTACTTTAGTCGACTGGTGTCTTTAAATACCTCAATTTTCTCCCTATGACTCACAACTGCATTTCATTATTGCACACTGTGATACCCATTATGCCTTCAGGTGATGATGTGTTTTGTGTGGTGTGCTGTACAGAGATGCTGTCTGGTGGAAGACGATGTGTAAACCGAGTCTGCTTCATGGAGAGTCCCTCCCCTTCCACTGTCCCTCATAGGACCTTATTTCGGAAAAAAGTAGTTAACGGCGAGAGACAAATAATCTTTTTTTTATCCCGCTTGAATTGTGCCATGAATTCGTAATATTATGATCATTTTGCAAGTCGAAAGAACGAGGATGACCCGTTGCTCGTGTGACTTCATCCTGGTATGAAACACACAGGCGCATTAACGCTTCATTGGCTCTGGGTAGCTTGTGGAGAGAGAAAGTTATGACATCACTTGACTTTTGGGTGTGTAGTCTTTCTAATTACGTATGTTCACGGTCTTTTACAGCAAACTGAAACTTTCTTGACTTGCAAAATGTTCTTTTAAATTGAAAAAAATCATATTGTGCGTAATTCATGGCACAGTTCAAATGGGATCAAAAAATGATTTGTCTCTCGCCTTTAACTACCAATTATTTTCTGCAAACTCCAGCAGAGAAGGGCGACGCGTTGCTAAGCTCTGAGAGGTCGGCACGTCTTCGCGTTCACGTAGGTCATCGACCGGCAAAAGGGGCGTGTACGGTCTCTGAATAGCGATGCGGATCTTCGCATAAATGCACAACGGAGAAGTGTGATTTGGGCTTAACCCCTTCCTGCTCCTTAATGACCTTAATGTATCTGTAGTCACCGATAGTCTCTTTGGATAAAGGTGTCTACTAAATGACTAAATAGCACTGGATAGGGTCAAGTGTGAAAATGGTGCATTGGCAGAATCATGTCAACGTGTCAGGTGCCTTGCGCTGCATCTGCTCTTGAGTTTTTCTGTCCTTAATCTTAAATAAATGGATCAACGGTGTTGTCGCGGTCCTTTTCACAGGAAAATCAACGTTTCTACCGTACGCACACGTCACGCACCACTACGTCCCCTACATGTATGCTAGCATCAATTATGGATGAATCACTGCCGCGGTGGCGAGGAAGGGCAGAGCCAGCCCACCACCGATGAACTGCAATCGGATTAAGCGGAGCGTGACGCGGCAGGAGAGCAGGAAATCGATGAGGTTTCCACATGCTGCAGGCTACACACAGGGTCCAGGGTTACATAGGAACCTGCCTCTACATGTCATCATGTGTTTTAGACAGCAGGCCTGCTACTACCAGATGCTTTCCCTTGAGAATGTGGCTGGTGTCTGACTCCCGCCAATAATCCCCTTATGGTGTGAAGTCTCCGACTGTGTCCACCGCCAAGACCGGTCGGAAAAACATTGAGCTGGATCACATTAATTTCCCCGTTTGAAGGCACGTTTAATCATTGGTTGGTTATTTGCTTTCCCTGTGTTGAAGGATGCCGGGCTACAGAGACCCGAGAGATAGCTGTTTATTTAAATTCAGTTGCTTTTTTATTTGATTCAAAAGGCACCATGTACAGTTTAAAACATAAATGTCACCATTTGATGCACCGTACCAAATTGTAGCGTTAAGCTAATTGGCATCTGTAGCCCCTTGGCAGGTCAAAACAAAGAAAGCACAATAACAATCAGTACATGGTTAAGACATAATAATAATACAAAAAAGAACACAAAAGACACGCAATTCAAGCTATACACAATAGTATATATAGTTTGTAGTTGACAGCTGTACTATTTAGTCATTTATCAGATGCTTTTATCCAAAGTGACTTACAGTGAACTAGATGTAGGTCATTAAGGAGCAGGTAGGGGTTAGGGGGGCATCTTGTTCAAGGATGCTTACAGGTTAGACTGCAGTCCTTGGGGATCAAGCCCAGAACCTTTTGGCCGCCAAACATCCTATCCCTGCCCTTCATCTCCTCTTCAGCCATCCTAACCCCCGCCGTCTCCCTCTTCCCCCCAGCTGTTCAGCGATGTGGCCTACAAGGCGCGGGACCGTGAGGACCTCATCGCGGGCATTGACAAGTTCCTGGATGAGGTCACCGTTCTCCCTCCCGGGGAGTGGGACCCCAAGATCCGCATCGAGCCCCCCAAGAAAGTCCCGTCCGCCGACAAAAGGTTGGAGATTCTGCTGGCTACGAAGCTCAGAACGCCTTGCGGGTTGAAGTCCGGTGTCCTCTATGTCCGGCGCTTGATGAGCAACATGCTGCACTCTCAACTCTGGTCACGCTCAGCTCAAAGCAGAGAGAGAGAGAGACAGAGAGAGAGAGAGAGAAGACGGACATAACAACCTTTCCTTATTCACAAGGAAAATATGTACACACAACTAACTGACTTTGTACAAGAGTTATAACAGATATCAGATGAAAAGCTTGCTTGCTTGGTTGCAGTATAAACACAGCACATAGCGAGACTCAGTAACCATACGATGACCCATGATGGTGTCCATGTCTTCCCTCTCCAGGAAGTCAGTATTCTCCCTGAACGAGCTGGGCCAGATGAACGGGACGGCGGGAGGAGGGGGTGGTCTGAGTGAAGATGAGGAGATGCCTGTTCCCCATGAGATGGGGGAGGAGCTGGCCTTCACCGGACGGTACGTAGCCCCTGGGGAACTCTGGCTGAGGGTCAGTGTTCAGTCAACTGTCACCTGTATTAGAAGAGCCTGTGATCGCTGGCCTTGTGAGACCATCCAGATATTCGCGTTCGATAATGAACGCTCCCGCCCCTTAGCTCTGATTGGGCTCAGCGGGCTCGAGGCCAGACTGAACTGAGAGCATTACAATGTGAACACCTTGAGAAGGAACCCAGGAGAGGGATCCTTCCTTCCAGGGATGGATAGTGGACACCTCCTGTTGGAAAACCAAACTTGAGCAGCATTCAAGCAAAGTGACAGGGCGGTTTATCCGAGCGTGCGGTTGAGGATTAACTTCGATTTGGAGAACCTCCACCTGGGCTTCATTAGCAGGGGAACTAATTACATTCAACACTGAAACATATAATGTTTAATTAGCCAGCTGCACTGCTACTTTCAGCAGTATGCGTCTTTAGAGCCGCGGGCTGAGTAGGTGACGAAAAATCATTTCTTGTAGAACACTTCTTGACTTGATTTAATTTAATGGAGGGTGATGATGGGAAGACATGCTGGGAGCATTAAACAAGCATCTTTAATGAGACAACAAATGCTCATGACTTTTATAGTCACATTGTAGGCACAGACACACTGGCGTAACAACGTGATGATGGCCCCCGGTGCAAATAATATTTTAGGGCCCCAGCGGTTGTTGACCGGGGGGGGGGGGGGGGGGGGGGGGGGCTGCGCGATTGTTGACGGGGGGGGGGGGTGCTGCGCGATTGTTGACGGGGGGGGGGGTGCTGCGCGATTGTTGACGGGGGGGGGTGCTGCGCGATTGTTGACGGGGGAGGCCCCCCCCTGGCGTCTTCATGGGCCCCCCCCGGCGTCTGGGCCCCGGTGCAATGCACCGGTTGCACCGTCGATAGTTACGCCAGTGCACAGACATCAAGGAACAGAGAGAAACACAAACCAAAGAGGAGTTCTCATGGTCTAGACTGGGAGCCTAGTTAATTGACAAAACATATCTTGGCCACAGTGGTGATTACCAATGCAAACTGACATGACATCGTTCAATTGGAGAGAGGAAAGGAACTACTGGAACTAGATGCAAGTGCAAAGTGTGTTAAATTAACTAATAGCAAAGTGAATAAGGTATTCACTTTTCATGACAGTAGAGTTGTTTAGTTTCTCCTCTCTCTCTCTCTCTCTCTCTCTCTCTCTCTCTCACTTTCCTCGCTCTACTGCTCGGACGGCCAACAGATTTAGACTGAGGAGCAGAGTGTGGGCTGCATAAGAACTTGTGTGTGTGTGTGTGTGTGTTTGTGTGGTGTATGTATGTGTGTGTATGTGTGTGTGTGTGCGTGCTAAAGCTCTCAGGTGCGCTTCTGCTATATTTGTCAGTGTGTGCACGTGCTTGTGTGACACCATGAAATCTATATAGATTACATTAATTTCTCAAGGAAGGTTCAAGTAGGAGCAATTAAAACAACATTTTACATTCATATTGATTCACATCTAATCGACATTTCTAAGGATGTGTGTGTGCATGCATATGTTTGTGGCGTTGAGAGATAGAACGTTCTAGTTACATACTGTTGAAGTTGTTTATATATATATATGTTTCCTTGACAACAAAATGTGCTATCAACTGTGTTGTCAAGTGTATTGACAACACTGTGTGTGTTTGTGTGTGTGTTTATTCCTGTGTGTGTTCCACGTGCAACAGCTTCTGTGGAGGTATGTTCCTGGACATCAAGAGGAAGCTGCCCTGGTTGCTGAGCGACTTCTATGAGGGCTTCCACCTCCAGTCCATCTCCGCCGTGCTATTCATCTACCTGGGCTGCATCACTAATGCCATCACCTTTGGAGGGCTGCTGGGGGACGCCACTGACAACTACCAGGTAACCAGAACGTCAGGTGGACAGGTGACCTGGAAGTCAGGTAAACAGGAAGTCAGGTGGACAGGTAAACAGGAAGTCAGGTGGACAGGTGAACTGGAAGTCAGGGGATCAGGTGAACAGGAAGTCAGGTGGACAGGTGAATAGGAAGTTCAGTGGACAGGTGAGGAGGAAGTCAGGTCAACAGGAAGTCGGATAGACAGGTAAACAGGAAGTCAGATGGACAGGTAAACAGGAAGTCAGGTGACGAGGTGACCAGGAAGTCAGGCGGACAGGTGAACAGGAAGTCCATTGGACAGGTGAGGGGGAAGTCAGGTAAACAGGAAGTCAGGTGGACAGGTAAACAGGAAGTTAGGTGATCACCTAAACAGGAAGGTCAGGTGTACAGGTGAGGAGGAGGTAAGGTGACCAGGAAGTCAGGTGACTAGTTAAACAGTAAGGTTTTGTAAACAGTAATTGGCTGTATGATATTTTTAATTCACTGGATTTAGTACACAAACTACTGAAAATGACATACACATTCATACTCTTACTGACACGCCTACGTACATGCACAGCACACACATCCATGCGCACAAGGACGTGCATTCATGCACAATCAATCATTCACACCATAAAACACAAATACACATGCACAAATACACACATAAATACACAGTACTTACTCGTACACACGTCCTCCACATATACACACACTCAAACACACACAAACACACACACACACACATGCACACACGTACACATTAAGATTAGATATGAATCAATATGAATGTAAAATGTACTTTTAATTGCAACTCCTGGAGTTCCCTTGAGAAATTACAATTTATTTATAGAGACTTTTATATTAGCACACGCACACACACACACACACACACACACACATACACACATACATACACACACACACACACACACACATATGCATGCGTAAAGCACACACATGCTCGTCTGAGAGCTTGAGCGCTAACAAAACGCACACACACACACACACACACACACACACATATATGAATGCGTAAACACACACATGCTCGTCTGAAGGCTTGAGCGCTAACAAAACACAAGCATACACACACGCATACACACACATACATTCAGTTTTATTTCAGCCACCCTCTGATGTTCCTCCTCTCTTTCTTCCTCTCCTCCATCTCTCTCTCCTTCATGCTTTCTAGTCTGCCCTTTTATAGTTTATAGCATATGTTAGGTCTTCTGTGGACACTTTTAAATCCTGAAGCCTGAACACCTTTTTTTCCTGGCGTTTGAGTCAAATTGAGATTATGCTGCATGCATGTCTTTGATCTACTGTTCTGTTGTTATCAATGTCTTTATTCTGTCATGTTTGAATGTATGCAGGCTGTACAGCAGTGGTTCTCAAATGCTGGTACACGTACCCCAGGGGTACTTTGAAGGATTGCAGGGGGTACTTGTTAATACAAATGTTAATATTAAGTGTATCTGAATACTAACGTACAAGTTCTGTAAATCTTTCCAATGAATGACTAAAATCATAAGCGAAGCCCATGTTTTTTACTAAACCCTAAGTATTTGCAACACTTTTTTTTTTTTTACCATTTAATGTTCATGTTCACCAAATAATATGCACAACCATTTTATATTAATTTACATTTGTTTCCCTCCCAAAAATGTTATGTGCTGGTGAAATTGGTAAAAATTGTTTTGAGAACCACTGCTGTACAGCGCTTTGGTCAACCTGGTTGTTTTTAAATGATCCCTCTCTGCAGGGGGTGATGGAGAGCTTCCTGGGCACAGCTCTCGCGGGAACGGTCTTCTGTCTCTTCGGCGGTCAGCCCCTCATCATCCTCAGCTCCACCGGACCCATCCTCATCTTCGAGAAGCTTCTCTTCGAGTTCAGCAAGTGAGAGCCCCCCCACCACCACCACCACCACCACCACCACTACCACACACACATACACACACATACACACACACACACACAACAAGAACATTTACAACAGTCCTATTTCTCACAGTGCTTTATTTAGTGATTTCACATATAGGATGTCAATCCCCCTATTTTGGACTGAAATTATGTCCACACATGAGGCCCTTCGAATTCCTTCCGTCCCTAAGTTCATGCTCATGATAATCTTGTCATTCAGTAGTCAACAAAATGATGACCAGACTTTCGTAATACTTTGAACATGCAAGAATAGACGTAGGGTAGATGTTTACATATGTCATTCCTTGTTTAAATGTCACACAGAGCTCACAAGAATTCTATGTGTCCTTCAGTACTCAACAAAACATGTGGAGGAATCATCACAGAACTAGACATAATACAATAGACATTGTGTATGTGAGACTACGGCTGCAACTAACAATTTTCAATTAATCTAATGATATTTTTTTAATGATATATACTTTGATTTTTACTAATCAATTATTCCTTTTTTCTAGAAAATGTCATAAGCAATAGCAAATGCCATCACAAGTGACCAGAGTTCAAAGTGATGTCTTAAATTTGCTTGCTTTATCTGACAAGCAGCCAAGAAAAACTAAAGTATTTAATTTTATAATAATCCATGAACCAAACATTTGAATTTCTGAAGGCAAATGTTTGCTATTTGTACTTGATAAATGACCTAAACAATGAATCGATTCTAAAAATTCAATTTGATTACCTTTCTGTCAATCGACTAATCGATGAACCGACAAATCGTTGCAGCCCTATATGAGACACACATGATTTTTCAACGCTAACATTTTTCTGTGTCCCGAACGTCCCAGGAGCAACGGCATCGACTACATGGAGCTGCGCCTGTGGATTGGCTGCCACTCCTGCCTGCAGTGTTTCATCCTGGTGGCCACGGACGCCAGCTACATCATCAAGTACATGACGCGCTTCACAGAGGAGGGCTTCTCCAGCCTCATCTCCTTCATCTTCATCTCCGACGCCATCAAGAAGATGGCTGGCTCCTTCAAGTACTACCCCATCAACACCAACTACAAGCCCGACTATGTCACCACCTACAAGTGCGAGTGTCTGGCGCCCGACCCGAGTGAGTCCACACCCACCGCAGAGGGTGGTATGTGTGTGTGTGTGTGTGTGTGTGTGTGTGTGTGTGCTGTTAGTGTGTGTGGGGTATTTGGTCATCTTTATCTAATTAAGGACAATACCGGTCTTGGTGATCAAATCATCATAACCATCTCTCCTGACTTCACTAAATGATATGGATGTTTTAATGGTAATGGATGTTTTAGTGGAGTCACGATGGTTTGATCAGCCAGACCGGTATTGCCCTTTAATTAAGTCTTTATATAACATTAAATGGGATTGAATTGGTCGTCTCTACATACTAAGTGATATCCATACCAATCTAAAGACCAGTAGAGACCAGTAGAGATACAATAAAGAAGGACTTGGACACATAACTCGGAGACATTGAGTTCTGTAACTGATTTGTCTCCTGTCTGTCTTCACCGACGTGGTAACAACATTGCTGCCGTCGCTAATCGAGTGAGTACCTCTTCACGTGCACACGTCTCACATGCACACGTGTACATGTGCTGAGGTTCCAGCTGATCGCTTGTGTGTTCTCTGTCTTGTTCCTCCACAGTGGCTTCGCTGGTCTTCATGCTTTAGTTCCTGTGCCAGATAACAGCTCTAGTCTCTCTGGGGTGAGTGTCTCACCCACTTCAGTCCACTTCCCATCTGGACAGCTTTGTGTGTGTGTGTGTGTGTATGTGTGTGTGTGTGTGTGTGTGTGTGTGTGTCTCTGTGTCTGTGTGTCTATGTAAGTGAGAACACAAGTATGTGTGTGTTGCTGGTTAGTTAGTTTCTTGTGCTTGTGTGTGAGTATTGTATTATCCCCATAGGATACAGTAAACAGGTCCACCACACATTTAGTTCAAAGTTTTTATTGAAACCAAAAGGGAGAAAGGGAAAGGAGAGCAGCGTCGAGTCCGTTTGTCCAGAATCCAAGCGTTCTGGTTCACTGGTTGGAAATAGAGAAAACGTCTTAGCCGAGGGAACTCTTCTTCACTTGGGTTATCGCTCACGCTCAACGTACTGGGAGAGAGTAGCCTACGTCCTCCCTGCTTGCTCCTATATCCTGCAGACGGTTATATCCTGCAGGTGGTCTCCTATATCCTGTAGGTGGTCTCCTATATCCTGTAGGTGGTTATATCCTGCATGTGGTCTCCTCTATCCTGCAGGTGGTCTCCTCTGTCCTGCAGGTGGTTATATCCTGCATGTGGTCTCCTCTATCCTGCAGGTGGTCTCCTCTATCCTGCAGGTGGTTATATCCTGCAGGTGGTCTCCTATATCCTGTAGGTGGTTATATCCTGCATGTGGTCTCCTCTATCCTGCAGGTGGTTGGGCTTTCTCCTGATTGCAAACTCATTGCACCTGTTGTTCCTCCACTGCAGGAATAGGCGAGCGTGTAGATATCTTCCCTCCCACAGCACTCTGTGCTGTGGGTGTTTCCCCTCTGCTCCCCGCTTCGGGCCTTGTCTCCCATGTGTGTCACCACAATATGTGTGTGTGTGTGTGTGTAGAGGGCGATTATAGCCAGTGTTGTGCTCAACATTGTGTCTGAATGTTTAAATAGGTTGTGATGACCTCATGCCGATTTACAAGGTTATTTCTCTGTGTAATGACCCCACGGCGCCACCGATTGTCCACAGATTAGCCGGGCATCAGTGGGACATTTCCTGCTTGTGTCTCCCGTTCCCTCACTGTTTCCGTCTGGTGACTGTCGTTGTTGTCTGTTGATCCAGTGATCAGGTCTCCTCCTCCCCACCCACAAACTCTTTTGTCTTGGCGTTTGGCGTTTTCACCTCAACATAGTTTAGTTTAGTTTTAGTGTGGTTTATTGATTTGACAATTCACTTTGAAAGGATAATTACTTGGTTGCAACAACAATGTGCACGCACAATTTAAAGAGCATGTTGTAGTCAGATGTCGTGGAGGTGTGTGTGTGTGTGCATACATGCTTGTGGAGATAGTGGAGTACGGCAATGGCAGCATATAAAACCACCAAACACATCAATATACAGAAACTATTCACATTGGGCATTAACAGGCATTATTCTGACAACAGGCTAAAACTGGTCGAACATAAACACTGACCTTCTCCCTTTTATTCTCCCCATTCACCTACCTGATGCACCGCCCTTACCCACCACACCCACCCTCACCCCCACCCGATACACCGCCCTCACCCACCACCCCTACCTGATACACCACCCTCACTTTACAACCGTCACCCTTACATCTCCACCCTTACTTCCATCCACACCCCAATCCTCACCTCCCTCACTCTTCATCCACCATGCTCACTTCCATCCTCACCCCACCCCACTTCCATCAACACCCTCACCATCACTCACCACCCCCTCACACCTCAATCCCCATCTACACTCACCTCTCTCACCTTCACCCCCCCCACCCTCCACCAACCCCTACCCCTGTATCCCTCCCCCTTGTCTCCCAAGGTGAATGTGACAGATCTGGACTGGAGTCAGCTGAGTAAGAAGGAGTGTCTGACGTACGGCGGCTCGCTGGTGGGGACGTCCTGCAAGTACGTCCCTGACCTGGCGCTCATGTCCTTCATTCTGTTCTTTGGCACCTACTCCATGACCGTGTCCCTCAAGAAGTTCAAGTTCAGCCGATACTTTCCCACCAAGGTGAGGAGAGCGCGGATCTATACGTTGTAATACTGTACTGTACGTTGTAATATGCAAACAAAACAAATACACATTTATAAGAAAATGATCAATAATCAATTATGTAATTTGCTGTAGTTTGTATGGCGCGGTGTGGTTACCTGGAACCATTTCAGCAAATCGGGAAAAAGAGATTGGAGTAACCACTGTTTCACCAGAGGTGGTGCTGTTGCTGTGTAACAGTGTAACGTGTTGCTCTTGCAGTGCTTATGTTACTTCTTCTAAAACAGAGTACTATACTTGTATTAGTACTTTTAACTTTTCTTTAGTGCTTACTTCTAATTGTACTCCAAATTGTGCGAGAACATTTTCAACCAGGGAAGTGGGTTGGTAAGTGGAGGGTTGTCTGACCCAATGTAATGCTTTTACCCAGGCTGAACTGGCAGCCTGGGTAAAAGCAATACATTGGGTCAGACAACTCTCCACTTCGACTCTTGTCAAGACCAATCTGCCCAAACACAGCTCAAGCGCCACCTGATTGGCCTGCCCAAATGTTAGGATCTTCCTCTAGGCTCTCTTGTACAACGAAAGTGTCACAAGAGAGCCTGGACATCGAGGCTAGGTGGTGGAGGGTAACTGTCAAAAGAGTTGTAAATGGCTGGATGGCTGAAAAGACCTGATCCTCAACATCCTCCTCTTACAGCCTGTCTGCTGAACCTGGGCCCCCAGAGACAGTTCCTAGAACAAGTTCTCAGTCCTGCTGTATGCATATTGAACGCAATTGAAAATTCCAGGCAACACAACTACTTAATAGGTTTAGGCAGAAAAACCCTTTCTGGCAGAAGGGCTTTCTGGGAAGCCAGAAAGTTCTCCTGTGTGTGTCATTTTTCAACTTGAAGATTAACCATTAAGTCATGTTCTGTCTCTTTCTCTATTTTTCCCTCCTTCTCCCTCTTTTTCTCTCTCTTTCGCTCTGTTACTCTCTGTTTCTCTCTCTCTCTCTCTCTCTCTCTCTCTCTGGCTCTGTCTCTCTGTCTCTCTCTCTCTTTCCAGCTGAGGAAGCTCATCAGTGACTTCTCCATCTTCATGTCCATCATGACCTTCGTGGGTCTGGACATGTTGGTGGGTCTGAAGACCCCCAAGCTGATCGTCCCCACAGAGTTCAAGGTAGTTCAACCTAACGATCCTCCTTATCTGCTCTCTGAGCTAATATGTGGAAAAAGGTTTTAAAAAGTAGCCAAATGTAAGACTACATACACAATCTACAAAGGAAAAAATGAAAAACTTGTAAATTCAAACAGTCATGTCAGAAAATAAACAAAATTTCGCTGTCCACACGTTTTCAAAAAATCGACAAATGTTGAAGGGAGACAGGAAAGTGGGAACCTGGGCTGCTACTCGGTGTATTGCCTATGTGGTTAGCACACTAGCAGGTTGAACCATCAAGCCACCATCCATATACTGTTTCTTGATGCAGAACTCTGACAAGCTTCATAAATGAATTGGTAAAAAAGGGTAAAAAATTAAAATTTAAATAAAAAATCTGAAATCTAAAATATAAAAAAGAACATAACAGAGCCTGTTCTCTGTTTCCCTCTAGCCGACGCGCCCGGGCCGCGGCTGGCTGGTGATGCCGTTCGGGAAGAACCCATGGTGGGTGTACGTGGCCAGCTTCATCCCCGCTCTACTCGTCACCATCCTCATCTTCATGGACCAGCAGATCAGCGCCGTCATCGTAAACCGCAAGGAGAACAAACTCAAGGTATGCAGAGATGAACAGAGATGGGTGTCATGTTTGGTGTTTTCCACCTTGCTAAGTAACTAGGAAGGGAATTTAGTCATTTATTGGCATATATATTTATCCGAGGCAACTTACAGTGATTTTTTTTTTAATGTATGTCAGGGGCAGGAAGCATATGGGGTCTCGAACCCAGAACCTTTCAGCTAGGAGTCAAACACCCTAACCACTAGACTCTCCTGCCCCCCCCCCCCCCCTTTTTCCTGATGGAGACATTTCTAATTATTATACAAGATTTGTGCATTCAATAATCTGTAGAACATATCTGAGATAGCATGGGTATTATCAATGGCAGAACTTTAGGTACTATTAACTTTGTGTGCACAAACATCCCTGGCAGGCTTTAATTAATTGTTCCAAAATGTGTCCAAAAGATCCAGTGGCGATTTTGCCCAAATTGTAACTTGTCTTGAAGTTGAGTGATGAAGTCATTTAGCAAAAGTAAATGGACAGCGCATTCTCTGTTGAACAATGATCACATAACGCCTGATTCGATTGCCTGGCAATGAATCAAAATGGCTCCTTAACGCTGCTCTTACTGATACTATCTGTCTCAATATGTTCTACCTTGCTAGTGGTCCTGATGCACGTATGTGTAGTTCTAGCCAACTTTAGTGATTTTTTTCATGAGGTTTAATTTCATATATTTTATACCAGATAGTCTAGTGGTTCTGATCTACAGTGTATGTATATGTAGTTTCACCAAACTTTTAATGAGGTTTCATTTCACATGGGCCCTGGGCAGAAAGGCTGTGGCTATCACCTGGATCTGTTCTGGGTGGGGGTCCTGATGGCAGTCTGCTCCTTCCTGGGTCTCCCCTGGTACGTAGCCGCTACCGTCATCTCCATCGCCCACATTGACTCGCTGAAGATGGAGAGCGAGTCCAGCGCACCCGGGGAACAGCCTCAGTTCCTGGGGGTCAGGTCAGTTCCTGGAGGAGGGGTCCGAGGGATGGATAGCGGGAGAGAGAGAGAGAGAGAGAGAGAGAGAGAGAGAGAGAGAGAGAGAGAGAGGTGAGTAAGGGAAAAGTGATATGGAGTGAATGAAAGAGAGCAAAAAAAGGGAGAGGATGAGAGTTAGTTACCGCACGTACATGACAGACTAGAGATCATTCTTCAGTGCTTTAAAAGCACAGAAAACTGGACGGGACTTTATATCAACATGTCCTTGTGGTTGTTTCTAAGAACTTCCACCAATAATAGCTTGTTTCCAGTGCCTAATTCTCTCACCTATGAGTAAAACAACTTTCTCCTCCATGTTCCCATGACACACAGAGAACAACGACTCACAGGCATCTTGGTGTTTGTCCTCACTGGAATCTCCATCTTCCTGGCACCCGTACTTCAGGTACGTTTAAACAAAACCTCCTCTGTCAAAGGTTTTTTAATTATTCTCCTCTTTCCACAGTGTGATCGAGGTTTGCTGCTCACTGGCTAAAATGTTACCTACCTTTCTGTTTTTCTGTGTGCAGTTCATCCCCATGCCTGTCCTCTACGGCGTCTTCCTCTACATGGGCGTGGCCTCGCTCAATGGCATACAGGTAACCGATGGCAACCAACTGTCTAGATAGCATCAATTAAAGCTGCGCTAATCTTCGTCTTTCGCTTCATCACACATTCAAAACTCATCAATTCACAAGTAAAAACAACACAGTAAAAACAGACAGTACACAGTATAAAACAGACAGTACACAGTATAAAACAGACAGTACACAGTGTAGAACAGACAGTGAAGATCAACTAAAGTACATAAAAGACATTTTCAGCAGCAGCAGTGCTCATGGGCTATGGGGGGAGAGGGTTATTTTATTATGACCCAGTTTAAAATAGCCATTTTTCCTGGCTATTGGGACCTTGAATCATCATCCTGCCAGATGGCAACCTACTATCAGCCTGGTCCACTTGTAGAGGCGATTGATTAGTCCACTACTGCAGAGCCTACTGATTTGTTGGTCCATTTACCTGTAGTGACCAGGTAGGTGTAGTGTAGGTACATTCATCTGTAGATATACTGATTGGTTGGTCTATGTTCATGTAGAGCCTACTGATTTTTCACATATTTTTGTCTGTGTGAATGTTTAGGTGTTAAGTCATGCACACATGCTTTTGTTTCCTTGGCCAAGAGTACAGAGGGAAGATATTATCGTCATTATAAAGTATTCTTTAAAAAAGTAGATCATAGTTGTGTGTTTTCGGGGTTTACTGATTGGGGTGTGGATGTTGTGTTTAAACACAGTGGAGGATGTTGTTTGTGTAAGAAATCATGCATCATTTTTTACTTTTACCTCGAGCCAAATTCCCTCCAGGTCTGTCTTTTGTTTTTAGAAACCTTGTAAAAACACCTCCGCTAGTTTCAGAGCCCCCCTGTTGGCTAGCACACAACTGAACGCAGCTTGGGGGAGTAGGATGATTACTAATCGGTACCCAACACTGAGTACATACAACACTAAAACATCTCTGGAGCAATAATTATACACTCATGAATTTTAGAAAGTGTGAATAAAAGCCCATGCAATATTTTAATCCATCTGTGGCACGTTCAGGCTGTGTGTGTTAGTGAGTGTGTGTGTGTGTGTGTGTGTGCGCGTGTGTCTGTGTGAGAGAGAGACCGACCAGACGTGCATAAATTAATCCACATCCACAAGGCTCTCGACTGTGTAAATGTGTTCATTGTGTTCTCCCGTGTCCGCGCTGCATGGCTAATGCATATTCCACCAGCCCAGGTGGTGCATGGCGATGGACAAGATGATTTCAGTCCAACCATTTTGCAGATACATTTTGACAGGGGTCATGATCCCTGAGCCGACTGCTGGGGGAGCAGGGTGGGGTGGGGTAGGGACGGAGCAAAGTGTGTGTTTGTGTTCGACAAAAACCTGATGGAACAGGTGGGGTTTCCATTGTGCTCTCTCTCTCTCTCTCTGCCTTTCCCGATCGAAATCTCACAAATGTCACCGCACTAACTACCGGCTGACCGGCCGCCGTGCATACCAATACCAAAATCCGAAAAAGCTTCATCAAATTTTGATGCGAGCGGTTCGCATGACATTAACCTTGTGACACTCAAACTGTCTCTCTCCAACCCCCCCCCCCCCCCCCCCCCCCAATCACAACCCCCAAACCCTTATTCATAAACACAACCCGTCCGCCTCAACACACACCCTCCCCTCTCCAGTTCTGGGACAGGATCAAGCTGTCCATGATGCCTTCGAAGCACCAGCCCGATTTCTCGTACCTGCGCCACGTTCCCCTGCGGCGCGTCCACCTCTTCACGCTGGTGCAGATTATGTGTCTGGCTGTGCTGTGGACACTCAAGTCCACCTTCCTCGCTATCATCTTCCCCATCATGGTAGGCACCACCTCCTGATAGCCACGCCGATGACTCAGGGGCCAGGGCCGGAAATTAAACCCCGGTGTCCTCGTAACTCCATGCCAGGTGGCTGATACAAAGTTGAACTTTTTACATGTTTTTGTCCCGTTCTCTCTAGTTATCCCTGCAGGGATTTCGGTGCACACACTGATCTCGGCAAATAATTTAAGAAGTTCACACAAAAAAGGTCCTCGTATACAGAAAAAGTTGCTGCGAAAGTTGCAGAGAGTACAATCCAAGGGTTTGAGGCAAAATGTGAATATTTATAAAATATGATTCATGTAGGCCTGATATTGTGTGATATGTTTGTTGATGCCCTGCTGGAGCATACCTAGGCTGTAAATTAAGCATTTTCAAGTCTCAAGTTCAAGTCTACCCTTTAGATTCTGGGTCTGATGGTCGTACGCAAGATGCTGGACATGGTGTTCTCCCAACACGACCTGGCCTGGATGGATGACATCCTGCCCGACAAGGAGAAGAAGAATAAAGACGAGGACAAGAAGAAGGGGAAGGAGAAGAAGAAAGAGAAGAACGTGGAAGACCGGGAGGACGAGGTGAGAAACGCCGGTGTCTGCTGCCCTCTGCTGGTGGCACAGAGCATTACACGGGTCATTCATATTTTCTGATGATATACCAATACAATGTGTATGCCCGTGTGTTTGTGTGTGTTCTTTTGTATGTGTTCCTCCATATGTGTGTTACCTTGTATTGTG
>JAOPHQ010004279.1:0-122500 GCA_030340625.1 Merluccius polli | reverse complement strand
CAGCGAGATGTTGAGTGTGACCTCGGCGTTGTCATAGTGATAGCTGAGGTCCAGGTCTTCCCGCATGTCGTACTTTACCACAAAGGCCTTGTGGCTGTCCAGACAGCACCCCCCACAGTCTGGGTAGAGCAATGATGTGATTGGATGGAGGTAGCGCTCGCGGAGGGGCGTGACCAAGCCCTCGTCGAACCCCAGTTCATTAAGTAACATCTGGGCGGGAATAACCAGAAGAGGGGGAGAGAATTAAGTCTTTTTTTTTAGTATAGCCCTTCATCACAGTTTCAGTCTCCAAGGGCTTCACATGCCCACATCACAGGACACCCCCTAACGAGGAGAAACTCCCCCGGAAACCTTGAGAAGGAAAACTGAACAAGGATCCCTCCTTCCAGAGATGGGGAGGAGGGCAACAGGTGCCGAATGGGACCAGACATATAAAGATAGCATAAAACAAAGCGGAAACTAAGGTTGCGAATCATGTTTGAAGTGATTCCGTTAGACTTTATCTTCCAGAGGAATCAATGAACCAGAAACAAATATTAAAAGGTTATTTTTGTGTACTGCACATGCGAGCTACAAAAGTGTAGAAAACAAAGCACAAAAACATGTCCAGATAAAACTTTGATCGTTCTCAGCCTCACATGTAAGTGCCTTTGGATGAAAGCGACTTGCTCAATGACTAAATCACTGAATGTAATATGAACAGGAAGATGTCCTTACTCCATAATTGTTCATGGTGTTGGGCCTCCCTTTGGGTACCGGTGAGCGTTCAAAATGGTCCAGCTCCTCCACCAGCTCTCGGCAGAAACTCCTGGTAAACACCTTGAAGCGATAGACGCGTGGCGCTTCAACAGAGAGGACGGACGGCGTTTCAACTCAAGCGCGCTTCATTCCTCATTTCACATACATGGCATAAAATCTGATCCATGTCCTTTCCCACTCACCAGCTTCCCTCTGCAACAGCCCAAGCAGTCCTTCTTTACTGGCGTCAGCACTCTGGCAATATCCCACGATCTGCTGGAAATCTGGTGCGAGGTACGACTCCTAGGAATAGGTTGTTGTTGTTGTTAAATGTATTGTATCACTGTGAGTGTTGATCAATACATGCTATGACTTATTTGGAGGGGATGATGTATGCTATCAGATACCTGAAGATGGTAGAGGTGTGGATGGAGGGGCTGGTAAACCTGTCGTATCGCAGCGGTTCTCTCTGCAGATTTGACATCGAGACACAGACGCCTTTCCACCTCCTGTGCGATCTAATGGGCACATTGCACACAGCGTACACTAGTTATTACACCTTAATGGTCAATATTAATGTAAGATATATTAATGTATCACAGGTTTACCTTACACTCAAACTTTGACATCATACAGCCACATTGTAGTTATTACAATTTGTATTATTGTATTCTTCCCCTCTGGGCTCTTATCTTAACTTTAATTCACTCCTTACCTTTGTAAGGACCTCGTCAAACTGCTCGTCTGTTAAACACCCACGACTTGTGAGCACCTGGAATACGCAAAGCACACCGCCGATCACTAATCCTAAACACGCAAATGATATAAAACACTTCACTGCTCAATGGATGTAGAAAGATGGAAACCCACTTTCTGGTAGTCGGTTCGGAACTGGTGCTCAGTCACATGTCGTACGTGGATCTTGTAATCTTCCAGGAAGATATTGTCAGTGATGAAGCAACTACAGGTGTAGAAACGTTGCTTTTCATATTCCCCCTTGTTCATGACTGCTGTAGATGTGTATGTATGTGTATGTATATAACCATATCATTTGACATTATATGGTTGAAACTCTGCGTCAGAGAAGACTTTTAGCCGACACGCCTCCGGAAGTCCTGGTGTTGTGAGCCCGCTGCTATTGTGTCCGGAGGGAAAATCACACATTTTTAAATAATGACGTTTAAACAAACATCTAATAACATATTTAAATGTATTTAACGTTAATAATGCATAATTTGGAAAATATGGTTTTTAAATAAATCATACACCTTTGATTGGAGAAATAATCCAAGGCGGAACCAAAATGTTAAGGGAATTGTTGCGCGTTTTCTTACCGGGATTATTAAACCGTGCGACGCAGCCGCATAAGACGAATTGATGCTTTCCTTGTTGTTGTTTTTTTGTGGTCGTGTATCTCTCTTGTGTCTTATTTACACTCTAACCTAGTCCATGTGTTTGATATATCCTTGTCTATCTGCTATATTGTGTGAAGGCGGGTTCTGGGGTGGGGATCAGTGATGTTAAGTGTGGAGTCGATCCAGGTGGCCGAGGAGGAGGTGGTCGAGTCCACGTCCAATCGCCTTGGTGATATCTACACGTTGGTGGCTGATGGATGCTACCCCCAGACCATGAATCCTATACGCAAGAAAAATCTTAAAAGATACGCCCAGAAATTCGCCATTGAAGGTAAAGTGGTTTGCATGTGGATAAAAAAAAATTGGAATTAAGTAACCTACTGTTATTTGACAATGTGTGTCTCTTTTTTAATTCATATTATTGTCCTGTGCTATCTGTTGTGACACCCGGATTGCCCTTTCTGGGATGAATACACAAAGTACATCTTATTTTATCTCATAACCAATAATGATGAGCAAAATGAGTCTTGTTTGATGTGACTAATGTGTGATGTGCCTCTACCAGACGGCCGGCTGTACTACGTGGGGCCAAAGAAGGAGGAGAAGCGGGAGGTGGTGATCGAGCCGGAGACCAAGAGGCAGATCTTCTTCGACTGCCACTTCAACGACATCGGCCAGCACCTGGGCCAGAAGAAGACCGTCCACCGGATCCAGAGCAAGTACTACTGGCTGGGCATCGTCAAGGATGTGGTCGACTGGGTAACTACATCTGTGGTTATATGTGTGTGCTCCCTTAATGCCACAACATACTAATTAATTTACATTTAGTAAGTAAAATGTCCACTAGTAATTTATCGGACACTTATCCAAAGCGACTTACAAGTTAGGCTGAGAACAATCAAATTATAGAATACAAATTGGAGTAGCGACAAAAAAGCTGCACAACCTTGTTCAAAAACAGCAACGACTGGACAGTGTGCAGAGTGGCCAAAAACAATGGTACAGCTCAGCATAGTGCACAGAGTACAATGCTGTCATGGCAAATATACAGTTTCCATTTCAGTTGTGTATCAACTAAACTGTGTCTTCTTCATCCCAGATAAAGGTTTGTGATACCTGTCAGCAAAACGAAAGGAACAAGAACCTGGCGAGGACTGTCCGACCGATTAAAGTGGACGCACCGTGGGACATAGTCGGCATCGACATCATAGGTGTGTTGGCCTCAGTGCTCTGAACTGATGATAAGGTGTCATCGCTGCATCTTAAGCACTTGACTACTAATTACATTAACTGTAGTCTTTAAACTGATTCCTATGGCTACTCTGCACTCTATTGAGCTGTTTTTAGACACTTTTTTTAGACAGGTTTTGCAGCAGTAAGAATGCTTGTAGTTTTCCCATTCCTGATGATTGTATGCTTTAGTGGTGCTCAGCCTCACCTGGGAGTTGTTTTGGATAAAAGTATCTGCTAAATGTAAATGTACCATTATCACTGCTCCCCATCTCCAGTCCTTGAAGTTCTTCATCTTGGATCCATAATTGTTATTTTCACTAATCACGTCTTTCCTGTCTGTCTGGTGACCAGGCCCATTCCCAGAGACCCATCAGGGCCACACCAGTGTGTTGACTCTCATCGATTACTTCAGTAAGTGGGTGGAGGCCTTTCCCATTCAGAAGACGGACATCTCCTCTGTGGCCAGATGCATTTCCAAATCCATATACAGGTGAGAAAAATGCCCTGCAGAGGCTCAAGATGGCAGACCAAATACCCCCCAAAAGCCAATTCAGAAACCTTTTATGATGCCTAAAAAGCCATCTATTCATTGTATTCCAGGTTTGGAGCACCTAAAACAATTGTGTGCAGACAAAGCGTTGACTTCTGCAATGAGGTGAGATTTTGCATGCAGGACATGGCAGGGTCATTGTGAGGAGATTGTAGAGATTTAATATTTTGTATTGTTTTGAAGGTGTATGTCATTTGTTTGTTTTTTCTGTACATCTTATGATGTGCAGCATTTAACCATACAGGGATACTGAGATTTGGTTTTATAAAGTATGTAATAAGTATGTAACAAGCTCGTCCAATCAGCCATAATGGATGATTTGAGCCTGTCTAAATGTATTTAGGTAAGGGATGAGAATCGATTACACATTTTGAATTCCTATACTATATCTATAAAGAATCCTCCCACCAGTTCATTGTTCCTTTAATATTTCCCTTCCCACCATTACCGGAAGCTCACAAAAACTATGTTTGCCCTTTGATCGTAAATTGATTGATTGAAATCGCCAAAGCCTTATTTTCACACACTGTTGCTGTTCCCGGCATCACTCCATCACTCCTCAATCAAATTGATAACGTCACTCCGATGTTATTTTGTGCCTATTTTGACCCTGCGGGTTCACTAGGTGGCGGAGCTGCTTCGGGACAGGTGGAACCTCACCCAGCAGGTGAGCCCGCTGGCACAGCAGCTAAACCCGCTGCATGACCCGACTGGTGGCCTGCTGAATGACGCCATCGCCCAGATGGTGGTGGACAAGCAGGCCGAGTGGGACGACTTCCTGGACCCTGTCACCTTCCTGTTCCGCATGTCCGTCAACCCCACCACCAAGTTCTCCCCCTATTCCCTCATGTTCAACAGGGAGGCCAACGTGCCCCCCGAGGTAGGACCTCCTGATACACACACACACACACACACACACATGTTTAGTTTACGATACATGTTGTATGATATGTCTAAAAAATGCATCCACATTCATTGTAGATGCGAATATGACATGCCAAATATTATAAGTACTATAATTAATTAATTAATTATTATTTTATTGTGTTTTATTGATTTATTGTGTGTAAGATAATCTGGTGAAGCAAACATTGTTAATGAAAAATGTGAGGAAGGTTTAGGATTTGCAGTTATGAGAGAGGAGCTTCAGACTGCACATGCCATTTATTACAAACATACATGTTGCATAGTGCCCGTTCAAAACATGCCTGTTCGGAACAGGCTGATTGCTTGAGCTCCGCTACTTCGAGAACCACTCATCTAAACAACTTCACACTCAACGCTTCACTTCCTTGGGTCCTCAGCAATACACCCGCCAAGTGTGAAGTTGATTGGATGAATGGTTGTCGAGGAAATCGAAGACAGACATTCGAAGGCCAGACATAAAGAGACTCCTTCCATTTTAGTTAGATACATACTTGTCAACTGTGAGATTTGGTGAGCGGTGATTGATTTTGATTCCATTCATGTTTGCTCCCCAGCTCAGTGTGCTGAGCCAGGCTGAGCCGGAGCTGGATGTGTTCCCCACCAAGGAGGAGTCCTCCAACTGTATGCACATCATGCAAGAGCAGCAGGAGCGGATCAAGCAGATGGTAACGCACTCCAGTATATCACATATTTATAATATAGATATAATGATAGCATTTAACCGTAATGATAAATACACTAACAAAAGTAGAAATGGTCAAATTATTTACAAGAGGTAATGTGAAATAAAGTGACGTGAGTTTCATTCAGATGTGTGTTTTGTGGTGTGTGTGTGTGTGTGTGTGTGTGTGTGTGTGTGTGTGTGTGTGTGTGTGTGTGTGTGTGTGTGTGTGTGTGTGTGTGTGTGTGTGTGTGTGTGTGTGTGTGTGTGTGCGTCTGTTTGTGTGTGTGTGTGTGTGTGTGTGTGTGTTTGTTTCTATTTTCTAGGTAACTGCCAACATGAACATGGCCTACAAGCAGGAGAAGAAGAACGCCAAGCGCCGGCTGCGGAACATGCCCTCCATGACCTTCAAGATCACCGACCCCATGTTCGGGGCGGGAGAATCGCCGCCCGCCAAGAAACTCAAGACTGACAGCCTTTTCCTGTCGTTCCCCGTGGAGACGGACCTCGCCGCAGACAACTGCTCCGAAGACAGAAAGTCAGACTTGGAATACCCGCTTCCCGTCACAGACGTCCACTGACCTGTCCAACCACCACCATGCTACAGGCCTTTTACACATTTAGCGGCCATCTTGGTTCTAAACACTAGCTGGGTAGGAGGAACTGAATGTGGAATAGAACCAAGATGGCCGTTAGGTGAATAAGGATATAGAACTATATTTTCCATTAAGGGTGCTCCGATCGATCGGCCACCGATCGTTATCGGCCTATATTCATTCAAAATAGTTTGATTGGTGGTCTATATAGGCCTGCTCAGAAGAGCCAATCAGATGACGGAAACACGCTGCTAAAATGGCTTCACCGGTCTGGCAGTTCTACCAGGTGTCTCCAACTATATTTGTTAAACTCTAAGCTGCTCCCAATAACCAAGCATAGGCTACTATGGTTTAAGTTATGTCTCCCAGCTGCTTTCACGTATGAACCATCTGACGTGGACAATCTCCTGTTGTGTGAAAGGGCAACTCCAGACAATGTCCAGAGAATCAGGTCCGGACATTATCCAGAGTGGCCCTTTCACACAACAGGAGATTGTCCATATCAGACGGTTCATATGTGAAAACAGCTGTCAGACGCGTTCTCACATACTGGAAATACTCGTTTACTACGTTTGGTTTAGACAAGGGTTGGCACCTGGAGGAGGCAGAACATGATACAAAAAGTAAGTGTCATGTTCTGCTTCCTGGACATGATTTTGTGAAAAGTCACAGTTTTGTTTACAGCACATCCAAGATGGCGGACGAGACTACCGACTCATCCGTAATGATGACGAATCTCGTTGTTTCTCCAGTTAGCGGTATTTCCGTTGCCGTCTTCATGTAAATGACCCTTCTTTTCCTTCTTCTCCAACCTCGGATGTTTGTATTCTTCCGGTTTTGCGCCAGTCGCATGATAGAAAAGTCATCAACGCTCGCTGTGAATTCTTCTTCTTTGCATTTACTGCCACCGACCATACGGGGGTATGTGAAACAGGATCTAGTTGCTGTGAATTCTCCGGACAATTACCTCCTCTATTATCACATGGGCTCAATCAGACATTACACAGACTTTGTATGAGGGAGCTGGCAGGGAAAAATCTGTTTAATGTCCGGTCCAACTGATTCAGACATTTGCGTCTTATCACATACATCTCCTCCTGGTAATGTCTAGATAAGTGCAGGGTTGCAGTGAATGCGTGAAAGGGGCAAAGAGAGAGTGTCTCTTAGAGAGAGAGAGAGAGAGAGAGAGAGAGATGTTGCCTGCCAATAAATAAGTTGTCAATTTATACTTTTGTCAATTCATCTCACACTTCAATTTTAATACTTAATATACAGTGTTGTTAAGAATAGTTAAATAAATAAATAACACGTTAAATAAAAGGCTTCAAATAGACCTGTGACCTATCGGCCTGTACTGCAGCAATCGGCCCCAAAGATCGTGATCAGAGCCCCCTTATTTTCTATAGGCTACATCTTCTATTTCTATGAGCTATGGTTCCCAGAGGTCGTCTCTGTTGAAATCTTGGGACGAAGAACCGTGAGCAACCCCAGCAACAGGATGCAGTGTGTGCTGTGCTAGCCAATGTTAGCAACATGCTACATGTTGTACATGTAGAAAGGCTTAGACATGGTGTTTGTCGATGGCTACTACTAAACAAACCTGCTAGGTAAAAAGACTGAAATGCTTCTCTGCTTCTGGAGGATTTTGTTTCCATATCATTGATAAATTATTTGGTCCCGTTTTCAGACATCCCAAGTCTCCCGGAAGTTCCGGGAGTCTCCCGCAAATCAATAGCGTCTCCCTGATGCAAGCAAATCATGTACAATCTCCCGGAAATCCCCCCCCCCCCCCCCCGCCAAAAATCTTCGATAGCCCCCCCCCCCCCCCCCCCCCCCCCGCTCAACAAAAATCTCCGCTAGCACTCCCCCCCCCCCCCCCCCCCCGCTCAACAAAAACGTCCGCTAGCACCCCCCCCCGCTCAACATAAATCTTCGATAGCACCCCCCCCCCCCCCCCCCCGGTTAAAAAAAATCTCCGCTAGCACCCCCCCCCCCCCCCCCCCCCCCCCCGTTGGGGGCTCCCGGAAATGAGTTTTTGCAACTTGGGAACCCTGCGTTTTGTAAAAAAAAAAGAATCATTTCTTATCCCATTTAATACTTTGCAATAAAGATGTGGATTTATTGTAAATAAGATTTGTGCATTTGCAATTCTGTTATAAAACTAATATTACTAGTTACCTTAGAATATTGCACGCAATATGGCATTGTATATTTTAATGACAATACATTGAATCTGTACTGTGTATTCTGTTTTAGACACCAATAATGGCATGTGAATAATTAATATGTACAATTTTAGACATCATTACCATGCATCATATCAAGCAGTGCTTGTATTATCAGAAATAAAACGGGACAGATCAAAGTATAAACTAGTTGCAACTATGAATATGACACATTTACACGCAATGTGCTATTGGAATTTAAAAAAAAAATGCGTCAAATAAATGAACCAGATATGCAGAGTAATACTTTTATTAACACATTATGTTGTTGGATTGGTTAACGTTGTCCTCTTGAACACAGCTCAGTGTGTTCACTTTGTGGGCGGGGCCAACTGACTTCCGCAGCAGAGCCCGGCGCGGCGGCGGTAAGTTTACAGTACAGTAGTTCACGCCGTATACACTATCGATAATAAAATGTACCTACATTGCTCAAGACATCTAAGTAAAGTATGTATACAAAAAGCGGTATACATTACACAACTTCCCTGCAGCGAGTCGACAAAACGAGGTTAACGTAGCGTACTGCTGCACGATAATTAATTCATCGTGGATTACAAATACAGTGACTACTATTCAAGTCGCGAATCAATAACACAGTAAAAGGTCTATCATCGTCTTCTCGCGAGACAAAGTCTAAATCATACTCCTATCGCTCTTACCATGAACATCAAAATAGCCGCGGCTTGTACCTCGGCGTTCGCCGTAGCGGACGTTATAGTCACTACCGTGCTGTACTGCCGCGGGTCGCACCTCGGCGTCTTCTCGGAGGACGTCCTGAACTTCAGCGTCCGGCGGTCCCTGCTGGACCTGTGGGCCACCCTGCTGCTCCGGGCCTGCCTCCTGCTGGGCGGCTCCGCCGGCGTGCTGCGGAGCCGGGAGGCGGGTCCGCGCCGGGTCTCCCGCACGGCCACGCCGGTCCTCCTGGTCTGCCTGTGCGTGGTGACCTACGCCCTGGTCAAGCTGCTGATCCGGTCCGAGCGGGACGAGGGTCTGGCCCGCCAGCCCTGGTTCCTGGGTCTGTTCGCCTGGACGTGCGCCTCGGCCCTGGGGGTCGTGCCGCTCTGGGGCTGCCTGGGGAAGGTGGACCAGGACGTGGACGGAGGAGGATGCGAGGACAGGGAGAGGCTGGTGGATGGCAGGGAGGAGGAGATGGAGAAGGAGGAGGAGGAGGAGATGGAGAAGGAGGAGGAGGTAGGGAGGAGATCTGGTGGAAAAGGGAGCCAGGAGAAGACCAACTCTGGGGCTACTCTGGGCCGCCTGCTGGCCTACTGCAGTGAGGACATTGGTCTGCTGTCATTGGCCTTCCTCTTCCTCACCATCTCTGCTGTGTGTGAGTGCAACAACACCCCCCCCCCCCCCCCCCAACACACACACACACACACACACACACACACACACACACACACACACACACACACACACACACACACACACACACACACACACACACTATACATTTCACTTAGACTAGATGATTCAAAATGTTCCTACTAATACTTTTTCACAGACTTTACTTTAGTAATATCATGAAGAACCTATAGTTGTATCCAAAAGCCAAATATTCTCCATTTGACCGGGACAAGTTGTCTCATCATCATCATCATCATCATCATCATCATCATCGTCATCATCATCATCATCATTTAAACTTCAGAAGCATTTTTACAAACTTAAATGTAGCAATGATTGTAACTATTATTGTTGGCTGATGGTCCACTGTCCATCCTGTGTGTGTGTGTGTGTGTGTGTGTGTGTGTGTGTGTGTGTGTGTGTGTGTGTGTGTGTGTGTGTGTGTGTGTGTGTGTGTGTGTGTGTGTGTGTGTGTGTGTGTGTGTGTAGGTGAAGCCTTCATCCCGTACTACACTGGGAAGGTGATCGACGGCATCGTGATTCACCAGAGCATGGAGTATTTAACCAAGCCCCTGCTCACACTCTCAGTACTAGCCGTAGCCAGGTACCTAAACCTCTCTCTCGTCACTCAAGTGCATCCATCTTCCGACTATTAGTAATTTAGCAAGCATTTTTATCCAAAGTGACTTACAGTGAATCATTTAGGGTAGAGCTTGGCAATATGGAAAAATGTATTATCACGATAATTATGGGTAATTTTTACATAATATCGATACATAATTGAGTGTCATTACTACATTGGCGAATATGGAAATGTAAAGTATGATCAAACTAAAACAAGTTTTCCTTTCTCTCTGTCATCTCTGATGTTAGTTCGTTTGCGATCGGCATGCGCGGCGGCGTGTTCACGCTGACGATGGCCAGGCTCAACCTCCGTCTGAGGAACCTGCTGTTCAGGTCTCTCATGAGCCAGGAGATCGGCTTCTTCGACGCCAACCATACAGGTGACCTGCTGCTCTACCATCTGTACTGCTGCTGTCCCACACATTCAGCCATACACCCATCACTCACCCATCACTCATCCACTTATTTGTTCGTCATCCACACGTCCAGCTATCCTTTCAACCATCCATTCATCCACCCACCATTCATCTATCCATCCATCCAGTCATCCTCTCATCCAGCCACCCTCTCATCCATCCATCCATTTATCCATCCATCCATCCTTTCAACCATCTATCCATCCTTTCATCCATCCATCATCCATTCACCCATCCGTCCATCAATATCTTCAACCATCAATCGATCCATACATCCATCGACCTATCTCTCCAGCCTTTCATCCATCAACCACTTTGCCACCCACCAAACATTAATGCCTTTATTCATCCATATACCCATCCATCATTTCATCCCTCTGTCCACCCATCTATTCATCCACTCATCCATTTATCCTCCATTGCTATTATCTGTAATTCAAACGGATGCATCCAACCGTCCAACCATCCAACCACCACCCGCTGTTCCAAACCAGGTGACATCACGTCCCGCCTGACGTCCGACACGACACAGGTGAGCGACCTCGTCTCCCTGAACGTCAACATCTTCCTCAGAAGCGCCATCAAGGGCCTGGGCTTCTTTATCTTCATGTTCAGCCTGTCCTGGAAGCTGTCGCTGGTCACCATGATGGGCTTCCCCTTCATCGCCGTCTTGTCCAAGGTGTACGGGGACTACTACAAGGTGGGAACCTGCTTGGATGTTTAGGTTAATGTTTGTCTCAAATGTTGCTTGTGTGGTTTTGATTAAAAGGGCCCTAGTTTACCACCAGGCGTGATACCTACCAGTTGGTGTGGTCCACTGGGTAGGCTGATAGATCTGATCTAGTCATCATACATATGGGTGGACACTCCCACTTGTGATGTCACTAGAGGTTTGTCACATGACCATTTTGAAATGGCTTGCAATTCACACCTGGTGATAAAGTAGGGGTTTTAATATTGGTGTTATAGTGTAGATTAATAGTAATAATAGTTAGTTAATAGTAGGGATGTCCGATATTATCGGCCCACCGATATTATCGGCCGATATTGGCATACAAAATCAATATTGGAAAATATCGGTATCGGTTTTTAAAAAAGCTCAAAATGACTAAAGTGGTCTATGGCATGTTATACCTTGTTGGAAAGCTCTAATTGTCCTGAGTCAAATGCAAGTGACCATTTTCTGTTAGTACAAAGACAGTGTGAAATAAATAAACACTTTGTTTGAAATAATTTCAGACATCTGTTATGTTTCAAGTGAGGACGTGGTTTGATGACGACATCAAACGCGCCGCGCCGTCTCAATAACAAGCCTGGGCTGTGCGGCCGTGTAGCGGGACGCTAGTTGTAGCTGTAGTTATGTCGGTGGTTTGGAATTATTTCAAAGTTTGGAATTTTTTCAAAGTTTCCGCATATATCGCTATCGGTATCGGTTGATATCGGTATCGGAAATTAAGAGTTGATCAATATCGGTTATTGGTAAAAAAGCCAATATCGGACATCCCTAGTTAATAGACGTGTATTTAAGTGTTATTAACTAAACCTAGATAAATGGCTAGACAATAGTGGTAATAGTTCCGGTATGAGGGCCCTATCTTACACCCGTGCGAAGCAAGTGTCTTTGCTAGTTTCAGACCAACGCAGTTCTTGTTTTCCCGCCCTGCGCCCACGTGGTTTAAATAGCAAATGCACTTGTGCTCCTCTGTGCATCCATGGGTGTGTTGGTCATTTACAGTTCATTTATAGAATGACTTTATTAGAGGTGTTATAAACCATTTGTTAAAATAAATGATGTTTGCAAGATGCCTGCGTGTTTTGTACACATTGTACTGCTCGTTCTGTAGATGGTCTGCTCGCACGCTTTCACTTCGTGCATGAGCAGCTCCGTCTCCTCACATGAACATCGTTCCTTCTTCCCGCCTGGCAAATCCGCCGTCATAATAGCAATCCGCCAAGATGGGAGATGACACTCTGATTGGTTTATTGCATGTTACGCCCAAAAGACACCCATGATTAATGAGAAGGAATTTCTGATTCTCACACATAGTAGCTTTTAATAGTTGCATTAAGCTAAACCTAGCTGACCCGTTTTTTCATCGTGTATTTATTCCTCTCCAGCGGCTGTCAAAGGAGGTGCAGACGGCGCTGGGGGAGGCCAACATGGTGGCAGAAGAGGTCATCTCCTCCATGCGCACGGTGAGGAGCTTTGCCTGCGAGGAGCGAGAGGCAGACTCCTACTACAGCCGCCTGCTGGTCATGTTCCAGATCAACCGCAAGCAGGCCCTCGCCTTCGCTTTCTACCTGTGGTCCAGCTGTGTAGGTACCACACATACACACACACACATCACCGATTTGACTGTTGTCAGTCTATTCAATAGACGTTATCAGCACACATGTTAAGAATAAATAATAGTATATGTATCAACAGGCTGTAATATCCTCACATAGCCACAAGGGAACAGAAAGAAATATATAACTTGTATTAACCGCACCTGGCCACCAGATGGCGGCACACATACACTGGGGGCGGGCGCTCAGCACTAGCCAATCAGAGCATATTATGCGTCATAGAGGCCACGCCTGCCCAGGTACTACCAAACAACACATCTGGGGGAAGCCAGAAACCCCAGGCAGCGTATCTGTTAAGATATCCAGCTAAGGGGGAGCTCCACGCGCGTGACTTTTACAATTCCTCTCCATTTGCTTCATAGATAAATATAACTAAAGTTAAACAAATAAAGTGAGTTAAAAGCGATCCTGTGTCGGGGGCCTTCTTCCTCAAGAACAGCATTACACACATCAGTCCCATTTATATGGGCTAGTAGGGGCCTACTAAAATTACTGGTAGGTTCAGAAGGCTGTTGTCACCATTTCTGTCAGTAGTTTATAAAAACATGGGTAACCAGACAGTAATCCTGGTCTTTCATTAGTAAGGGTGAACTCATAGTACTAACAACTAAGTTACAGTCTCACTTTTAGATTTGCAAACGTGTACCATACCTCTGTATTCCTCGCCCTCGTCCTGACGGGGCTCCACTAGGGCTCCCCCTACTGGCTCACTGAAATAATGGCCCGCTGAGAGAAATGGTTGATAACAGCCTTCTGAACCTACCAGTAGGTTTAGTAGGATTGGGTTAACTAGTTCCGACATTAAGTGACATTAAGTGACTACAATTAGATGGTTATTAAATGGTTTATGGCCTTATAAACCTTTCATAAGAAAGGTCTAAAATACGGGAGATTTGCATGAAATAGAGGACAGTGGGAGAGGAGGGTAAAATACGGTAGAATCCTAACCCTAACCCTATGCACGTGTACGCATGCACCTGGCCTACGCCTGCTACATTTATCATAAGTAATAAACATTGATTGCATTTAGATAGCGTCTTCAAGGCACTCAAAGTGCTTTACATAGTGAGTGTGTGTCGGTGTGTGGGAGGATATCACACTGCATCCACTGCCAGTGTCTCGCACCCACCTATGTGATTCACAGCTGTCAGTTTGCCCAACCACACACTGGCCATCACAGCGGAGAGGTGGGTTCACCCACTACAATTGTGTTTTCTTCGACCAAAAACTAAAATGTTTTCCAGGACACACTCTCGCTGGACACGCTGGTCTTGCGTCAATGTGTGCACGCCACAAAATATATATTTCTGAACACAATGACGCACTAGAATAATGTGGCGAAGAAGTGGATCTGCGCAAATCTTTTCTAATTATTATTGTCATATCTTTACACATTATTGTTGGGATATCTTTATATATGAAGATAGCATTTATTTTACATTGTTTACTTACTCAATGTTCAATCTGGATTTTGATTTCAACACTGGTTGGCATGCTAAGGCAGTCACAATGTGTTATTTAATTGGTGGAATGGTTGTGTGTGTTTCAGTTCTCTGAGCTGGCTCTTCAGGTAGCGGTCCTCTACTATGGGGGCCACCTAGTGGTCACAGGCCAGATCAGCGGGGGGACCCTCATAGCCTTTATCATCTACGAGCTGGAGCTCGGAGAATGCCTCGAGGTATTACTTATCGATTATTACTTATTACTATTCGTCAATTTAGGAAAGACTTGTATCCAAGGTCATTATAGCAGGTATGGGTTAGGCATCTTGCCAGGACCTTTCAGCTAGGAGCCTAGCTCCTAAACTATCCTACTCCTGTCTATCCTATTAACTAACTATTGTAAGAGCGGCTAATAAAATGAGTTACAAAAATATAACTACATTTTGGGCAAGAAATTATTGACTCAAATGTTTGTGTCAATAACTGTTGGTACAAATATTTTATACATATATATTATTATGCACAATTATTTTTTTATTTTATATTATATATAATACTTTATAAAGGCTTTTATCCTAAGTGATTTAAAGGTAAGGCTGAGAACATATAACATAATATAATATTTCATAATACTGTTATTCTTCTTATTATATTTATTTATCTTACAATTACTGTTTATTGGATATAATATATCAATTCAGCTATTTCATATTTTAGATATTCAATAAGAGATAAGATAAGATAGAACTTTATGAGCCAGAGATTGCTAAAAAAATGACAACAGCATAAGAATAAAAAAAGCAATTAATGTAAAGTGTATAAGGAGTAAATGCTAACACCAGTGCCTTTATAGAATAACAATAAAAGTAGGGTACATTACAACATCCTGTATCCTCTCTGTGGTTCCTTCCATGGGCAGTGTGGGAGCAGCAGCAACAGCCTGTCGGTGACGTATGTCTGGCTCTCTCTGTCTCTCTCTGTTCTGTCTCTCTCTCTCTCTCTCTCTCTCTCTGTTCTGTCTTTCTCTCTCTCTCTCTCTCTCTCTCTCTCTCTGTTCTGTCTCTGCGTCTCTCCATCCCATCTGTTATCCCTTGCCAGAGAATCTCCTCGGTCTACTCAGGCCTCATGCAGGGTGTGGGCGCGGCCGAGAAAGTGTTTGAGTACCTCGACCGGAAGCCCGAGCACACGCACGACGGCCAGGAGGCCCCGCCCACCTGCGCCGGATTGGTGGAGTTCAGGGACGTGACGTTCGCCTACCCCACGCGGCCCAAGACGGACATACTGAAGGTAGAGAGAGAGAGAGAGAGAGAGAGAGAGAGAGAGATACAAGAATTAACCTTTCATGATCAACTATGAAGATGGTTTAATACTTGTACTGTTTTTAGGCATTTTAACAATGTTACATTTTTCCGAATGTAAAGAGGGAGGGGGGGGGGTGGAGAGGTATGGGGGGGGGACGATAGAGAGTGAAGGTGGGGCAAGAGAAAGGAGAGAGCTTGTTCTGTTTCGAACAGCCTGGAGAACAGCTCATGGTGTATTTAGCCCAATGATAATTTAAAAGACGAATTGAAACAATAATGATCCTTTTGTAAATTGTAAATATTCAATAAAATCTTCAGTGTGCGTAGTGTGAGGGGATTACATTCAAACACTGTAAAAATAATATAAATTCCTATAGCTGAACGCACATTTGATGAACCATGATAAATATAATTAAAATATTTGAATATAAAAGTTGTCTAATATGTGTGTGACTGTGTGTGTGTGTGTGTGTGTGTGTGTGTGTGTGTGTGTGTGTGTATGTGTGCGCGTGTGGACTTACGTGTGTGTGTGTGTCTCCAGGGAGTGTCGTTCACGCTGCGTCCAGGCGAGGTGACGGCCCTGGTGGGGCCCTCCGGCAGCGGGAAGAGCTCCTGCGTGGGGCTGCTGGAGAACTTCTACCCCCCTGGGACGGGCCAGGTGCTGCTGGACGGACGGCCTGTACACACCTACCAACACCCCTACCTGCACTCTACGGTAGGGCAGGGACGATACGCTTATCTCCCGATTCTATACGATACTTGGGTGCCGATTTTGATATATTTATTGCAACTTTTTTAACGTTGGGCCACGGGACAGTAGTTCCCAAAACAATGCACATCACATGTCAGTCAGTCTTTCTGACTTTTATTTCAGCAGTAATATTTGTAATAATTGCTATACTGGGAGGGTTTAAGGGAAGGTTACATGCTAAGGTTGATGTAGTGTGCTTCATGTATGCATTTAATGTGAAAACAATGAACATACTGTACTCACCTCCACCCTCCAACCTGCAATTGCATTCACACAACATTGCTGTTGTGTGAATGCAACAAAGCACAACACTCTCAAGTGGTTGCCAGTTCGTTGCACAACCTGCATATTTCGTGGTTGAGTGGAGTGAGACTCAGACACTCAATTTTTTGTGGTAGGGTAATTAACTCATTTTTCAACATGTAGCTATAGATTAGCGATAGATTTAGGTTACTTTGTACAGAGTAAAGCCGGGCGCTTATCATCAAACTCAGCCATTTTTCCACACTAACTGGCTACCATGATCGCGGATGACAGAGAGATACCACGTGATACCAACATCGTTATACTATTGGCTCACAAGCCTTGTTAGAAAGCGGGAACCAAACGTCAGACATATTCAATTTTGACCCGGCAATATTTTTTATTTTTTTAATTCACAATCCTAATTTTTTTATTAGGAAAAGCGATACTTTTATCTTTTACCTTTCTTAAAGCTTTGCTGATGTATTATTTTTTTTAAAAGTATATGTATACGTTCAAATGTTATCAATAGGACCTTAAAATGAATCGATTTGTTTTTTTCCACCCCCACTGTACGGTGAGTCAGTCGGTCAGTAAGGGAGAAAGCCAGTCAGGGAGGTGCGAGGGAGGGAGGAAGAGAGTACATTTATATGATGAGTCATGGTTTCAGGTTTAAAGTGGTAGATACTGCGTCAACACGAGGTCGATAGGATATATGCAATGGAAATATAATACTATGGGCAAGCCGAAACTGCCGTTCAAAGATGCGTGTGTGACATTCTCAAACCAGTTTGAGAGTCTTTGACTAAAGTCTGTGACTTTAGTCAAAGAGTCCCGGGTCCGAGGTGAATACCTCTGTGTTCCTCTAGGTGTCTCTGGTGGGTCAGGAGCCGGTTCTGTTCGCCCGCACCGTGCAGGAGAACATCTCCTACGCGCTGACCGATACCTCCATGGAGGCAGTGGTGGAGGCGGCCTCCAAGGCCAACGCCCATGACTTCATCAGTGCGCTGACAAAAGGCTATGACACAGGTACAAGGGCTATACTGTTTGTTGGTTTTAAAGGCGGGGGAACCTGAGGAGGAAGGTGTGTATTGTACTCTCTGCTCATTTGAAAGATGCAAACGTGTAGGTGGTGAGGAGCAAGACATGAGGGGGGGAGGGACTTGGGAGCGAAGCATCTGCCCTTTAGACTGGGTTTATACAGTAGTGTTGGTAGTAATTGTTAGTAGTATTAATGTTGTTAATAGCTCGTCATAGTAAATAGTATTTTAATATTGTTAATAGGGACATAAGTCACTGATACATCAACACAAATCGTTTCTTCCTGTTTGTGGGCCAGGGGTCGGAGAGAAGGGGACCCAGCTCTCGGGGGGACAGAAGCAGAGGGTGGCCATCGCCAGAGCGCTCATCCGCCACCCGCGCGTTCTCATCCTGGACGAGGCCACCAGCGCCCTGGACGCAGAGAGCGAACACATTGTAATGTCAAATACCTGCTGGTACCTTTTACGTATTCACTGCTTAGTCATTTAGCAGACGCTGTTGTCCAAAGCAACTTATATGGGCGTTAGGGATTCAGTTGTCTAGTGTCTTTTTACCGGGATTCGCTCTGGGGAAAAAACTGATTTCATGACGGTTAATAAGCCTGTTATTGCCGGTTTTAGGGTGCTTTCATTCCTAAGCTGTTTGGGCCGTTTTAAGCGAACCCTGGAGTGTTTCCCCCGATAGTTAGGTTCGTTTGGGGTGCTGTGAACGCTCACTCGAACTCTGGTGCCGACCAAACAAACAAACTCTGATCCGCTCGGCCCGCTTCCAAGCTTTTCCAACACATGGTATCAGCTCGACTCTGCTTAACTCGACTCTACTTGCTTTTTGTACCAAGTACTTTGTTTTCCACTGCAGATATTACCCCCTCAGTGTAACCAGGATTGTAGCTGATTGTCAAAGCAACACCGCTTGAAACTGCCGTGACATCAACGCGACGCAAACACACAGGATCAATGGCGGTGTTAACCTTCCTGCCAAACTAACTAACTGAACCTGTCATATAAATGTGACAGGTTCAGTTAGTGTGGCTTTAAGGATGGTCTTTGTTCCTGCAGTCAAAACAAATATTGGCTGTTCTGACTTCTGCTAATTGTATGGGGCGTTTTCATGTTGTTGAAGTCTGTCAGACTTGCTATAGAGAGCATAGCTTCATACGTGTATTGGGGAAAACGCATTGGTTGATGGTCCGGGATTTGCATTCTCTATTGGTCCGATTAGGAAAAATGACGTAAAAAAAAAAACGCTCACCCCTTCCCCCCAGGTCCAACAGGCCCTGACCAACGTCATGCAGGACTGCACGGTGCTGGTGGTGGCCCACCGACTCAGCACAGTGGAGAAGGCCGACAACATTGTAGTGATCGACCGGGGCGCCGTGGCGGAGCAGGGCACCCACGGCCAACTGATGGCCAGCCGAGGGCTCTACTACAAACTGGTGCAGAGGCAGATCCTGGGCATCGACACCGGCGCCGAGGTCCTCAACGTCACCAAAGATGAAGAAATGATGCGCGCAGGGAGGACCGGCAGCGCCGGCGGTCCACGGCAGCGGAACGGCAGCAGTGGTAGCGAGTCAGAATTCAACATGTTGCGATACTGACGCAACTAAACGATCAGACATTGGGGCGTCTGAAATCGCTCCCTTGTTCACTCAAGGGAGCGATTTCAGACGCCCCAATGTCTGATCGTTTAGTGTATATAGGGATTACGATGTAGTACACTATTTAGGGAACAAGTAAGGCAGGGAATAAAGGGAATTTGGACGCTAATTACGCGCCAAAATCTATTGGCGTACCGTGTAGTGGTCACATAAACAAGCTGACATACTATGCTACACTCGCTTACTATGCACTAGTGTGGAGATTTGGACGGAGTGTGTACATCAGTTATGCACTGCTTTTACGGTGGATTATATTTATTAAGTCGTGCAATATAGAGGGAATACTACAAAATGTTGACACCCCTAATAGTGCACTGTATAGGGAATGAGTGAACGATTTCGGACACGGCCATAGATAAAAATCATTGAAATTACTGTTTGAAAAATACTTGATTTGTAAATATTTAGAAAGACATCTGAAAATATTTGATTTGTAATGATGTTGCACTACGCTAACAAATCACCAAAGATTCGAGACTTAAAACGGGAATTTTAATCAACCAGCATTTTAAAAAAGCCAGATTGAATTATTACTTTTAAGTAACAATGCAATCTCTAATCTCTAGTCTTTAAGTAACAATTTATTTATTTAGCTGCGGTGCTTTATGCATTTATATTTATTATATTGATTTTATATAAATACCTCATGCCTTTGTGTAAGGGTTAGGGTAAGAATGTACGGTTTGTGTTTGTGTTTGTGTGGGCATTTTTTTTCAGTTTCAGTTTTTTTTCAGTACAGTGAGATAACATGTTTTGACATGATAGGAACTGTAACCTCTTTCCATTGAACTCAGCCTCCTCCCTCTGCTGAGCCACAGTGTGTCTGGAAACAAGGATTGTCGGAACCCCTGAGAGAAGTTAAAAAATCCCCTTTTCCATCCCTTGTTCAGTGGGCCGCCACTAAGTTGCATATGTACAGTTGCTTTGGGAACCAAAGGGTGCGGACAGCAACTGTGTTTTATTGTTCTCACTGATGCTATTAATAAAAAAAAAAACAAGTCTACCCAAGCACTTTAAACCGTGGTGGTTATGAATGTAAATACTATTTGATGAATAAATATTCAGCAAGATTTGTTTTTATATTAAAAAGTCTTTATTTCAATGAACAGTGTACAAAAGACACATTTTTTAATAAGACTCATTATGACAAAGAGTGCCTTACCTTCAACTTCAACCAAGGGTTGTGTGCGCGTGTTCGTGTGCGTGCGTGCTTGCGGTGCGCGCGCGCGTTTGCGCATGCGTGTGTGCTTGCGCGCGCACGCGTGTGTGCGTTCATATGTGTGACGTCAGAGGCCCCACCTCCAATGGGGAGCTCCGATGTGCTTCCGGTAGAGGACGCTCAGTCAGCTGTCACTGTCGGGAAGACGTGAAAGGGATACCGTCTAAAAAAAGTCGACCGAGGACCAACCGCCACGGGAAAAAAAAACACGGGGCCAAAAATGACTAATTTCGCCAACAAATTCAGCGCTTACACGATGACGCAGATCAGCGAGTTGCTGGAGGATGAGGAGAAACTCAGCGACATCGTGCAGGAAATGGACGAGGTGAGAGGACTTGTGTGCTGTGTGGTTTTCTCTCTCTCTCTCTCTCTTTCTCTCTCACTCACCCTTTGTTGTGTTTTCACGACGCGCTCCCTCGGGGCTTTTCCCACGTAATTTATATATATATATATATATATATATATATATATATAATATATATTTATGCGATTTTTGTGATCGTCGTTGTGCATTAAAAAAAACCTCGCCCGTAACTTGAAGCATTTTCAGCATGACTGAGGGGAAAAACCCATTATCTCGAGTTGACCAGCCTTTACTTATTGGTCTGCGCGACATTTTGTCCCAGCGAAGTTCACCTCATACACAACAGACCACACTTTAACAAACGGTGTGTTAAAAAATATGTGTGTTTATCTGTGGTTAGCCTAACGGTTAAACTCGTCTTGGGTGTTATTTGTTAAAACTTTAGCTAGCCCAGCCGAGGTTGGGCCTTTTCGTGCCGTTTTTTTTAGGAAGTCCTGATTCCTTAAAATGATTGTTTAAAATGTTATATTTCCTACAGTTCAACGCATGGCCGTGTTATTATGTGTTCATAAGTGTGCTGCACTTCGTCGCCGTTGCACCTGTTTCGTCACAAGCCATCACTTGAGCTTGAGACGGAAATGGTTTATTTGTGTAAAAAAATGCCATTGCACGCTTTCAACCACATGCTATTAGTCGGGTGTATCAGCACTACATACGATCACATGCTACATAACATACCTGTATAACAGGTATTAGTCCCCCCCCCCCTTAATCTGCTGTGATCATGTAAGCTGTGCTCCTGTTATCAGCCCTCTGTCCTTGGTGGTAGGTTTTTTTTTTCTTTCCCCCACCCTGCCAAGAAACACTGCTTGTTCCCCATCACAGGCTGTAAAGCAATGCCTTAAAGAGACACAGTGTTCCTCATTAAAACTAGGCTTTACAGTTTTTTTTTAGATGACATTACTTCCCTAACTGAGATGAAAGAGGAACAAATGGATCAGGACGCCCAGGAACAAACCACCGCTGGTGTCCTTTTTTAAATTGGACTAATATAGGCTTGTTTGTTTTGGTGGCCTCATGAGAAGTTGGTGTCTTCCCTAAGGTTTTTGAAGCTCACATCAGCAGCCATTAAATGATTTGTATGTTAAGACCCACTTTGCATTTGCTACAGCAACCAGCCGTGGTGTGTGTGGTACCCTGCACAAATCAGGAAGCAACATCCAAAACAGCACCGTTTGTGACCTGAGATCATTTGAGTTCATCGGTGCTCACGTTATTCACACATCAATCACACAAACATTTCTCCCTGTAATGTTCAACTTTGAGGAATATTTTTAGAGTTTGTGCGTACATGGTGTGAGACTTTCCCCCACACTATGCGTGCTTGCTTTTCATGAATCCCATCATACAACTTGGCAGACGCCCTCTTTTGTTCATGATCACTGTCTATTTTAATGAGCCCCCCTGGGAAAACGATCTCTCTGGTTAAGACTGAAATTAGAGGAAGGATTCCTTGTATACAGTACTTGTTTAGCTATGAATATATTGATATTTGAGCATGATAACATCATGAGCACTTGGTGAGCTCTTCTCTAAAAGGCTCCTTTTATAACGACATTATTATTCCCAGACGGGACATTCGGGTAATTGATAGGACGAGGGAGATTTATTTACGGCATGACACTGCATTTTCAGGTGGTTTTGGGGTGGGTGGAAACACCTGCCTATTCCTTATTTGGTCGGTGTACAGCTAGGTAGGGCTGGGCAATATATCGATATTGTGATATAAGACTAGATACCGTCTTAGATTTTGGTTATCGTAATATCGTGATATGAGTGTTGTCTATAGAAAATTAAGTACTTTTCATTAATTTTCACAGAGGAGTACACAAAAATGTTATATATATATAATTTATATAGACTATTTTTTTAATTGAATTTCCAGGAAACATGCTATATCGTGATATATATCGTTATCGGGATATTATGGCCTATATTGGGATAGACGATTTGGGAGCTGGGCGAAATATTCCCATCATACCTGAATGTCGTTACAAAGGCCTTCGCCCTCAAGTCATCCGTTGCAACCTGAGAGCCCTGTGAGTTGGCTGCTAGTAACACATCCCTTCCTCAGATACTGACTGACACAAGTGGTTATTTGAGACAGTCTTATGTCACTGATCACAACAAATAGTTGGGGCTAAATAGGTAGACACACACACACACACACCAAGTTTTCCTTGAAAGAACGTAGACCATAGTGTTTTTTCTGGGAAGCTGGAGTGTTACTTGACGCCGAGTTATATTATGACTTTATGAGGACGTGTGTTGAAAGGTGTCGTGACAGGAGTTGCCAAACTAGAGAGGCCATTGTCGTTCTAACTTTTCATAGGCTATTAGGTCTTGTCTACATGGAAAATGTTAATGGGGTTGCTAGGCAGGTAGAGGTCTGATTTCAAGGACAGTCCTGAAGAGTTTCTAGTGATCTTTTGCTTCGATGCCTGTTTTGCCAGGGTCATGTTTTCATTATGGCTTTAGACCTATAGACATGACTCGGGTGACCTAGTTCTCAAACAATGGCAGCATGTGGCACTCCCACTCAAGGTAATTTCTAGAGAATGTAGATTGTTTGTCACTGCTGGGATCTGACTCTGATGCATCTTGATGTTTGGCGTCTTGCTCATAAGCACTTTGGCGGTGGTTGGCGATGGCACGCGGCCTAACTCTTACCACCACCACCTTGGACCACCTTTGTGCCACATGTTAAATGGTTGTGGTGCGCACACAGGAAGAACAGAAAACTATTAGAAACAAGTCAGCCATCTCAGGGTATGTTGCTAGTGGAATTTGTTGAGAACCTTTTGCTTGGATAGCAACACATTCAATATATGCTTTCTAGATCCACATCAGACTTGGCACTTGGCCCACTTTTCCCTGGGTATGTGAGTGTGTTGTTTCTGTGGGCTGAGTTGGTTTAGGGGGTGTGAGTGACTAAGCATCTCCACCCATGTTGGGTGGAGATGGCTTTGGCCAGAACAAGCCTGAACAGCCAGTGTTATCTAAAGGCCCGGTCTGTGGTGGTCGATCACATTAAAGGAGTAATGCACTATCAAGGACAGTCCTGAAGAGTTTCTAGTGATCTTTTGCTTCGATGCCTGTTTTGCCAGGGTCATGTTTTCATTATGGCTTTAGACCTATAGACATGACTCGGGTGACCTAGTTCTCAAACAAACAACATACCCTGAGATGGCTGACTTGTTTCTAATAGTTTTCTGTTCTTCCTGTGTGCGCACCACAACCACGAATGCTAGGTTGTGCTCACTGTTGCTGTAGCGCTGCGCTAATGTTTAGGAAACAAGACTGTCTGTTTTTAGAATCGTTGTGTTGTCGAGAGCTCTGCCGCGCACATGTATTTTTAGAGCTGTCCTTTCGTATTGTTGCCAATTACCTTCCTTGCTAAATTGCATGTTAAAACCAGTTCGGTTGGGTGTGTGACATGAATCAAATGCATACTCTGTGTGCAATCTCATAGGACTGACGCCAGGGTTTTTGTCATTCACCCATAGTAGCTCTGGCAAGATGTTGGAGATTGCTTAAAGTAATAATACAGGCTAAAACACTTTGATATTGTTATAACATGTCTAACATTGATTTCCTATTCATTCCAGGGTTCACTTTTTAGATTTGTCACAGGCTGTCACGTCAGGCTTCCCGCGACCTCCAGTGTGCTTTTTTCCTACGTTACCCAGAAACCCAGACAATAAAGTTGTACATTTTATAAATTGAATAAATGAATCATATAAAAGGCTTCCTTATTCTTATTCTTCCTTAATCATCACAATTGGCAGTATGCTATGATACAATATGCCACACGGGCGATCAAATTTCGACCGTCCCTTTGTGACAACGACCGCGGAATTAGAGCGCTGGTGACTCGGCTGGGAGAGCTAGCCTGGCAACATTAACTTTAGCTTCTAATACACTAAATTATAATACACTAAATTACTTTTTTTGGCTCGATTTCAATCCGGTACCCCTCGCTTTCGGGGAGAAACTCAAAGGGCCCTATCTTGCACTCAGCGCAATTGACTTTGTACACTGGCGCTTGTACAATTCCTATTTTGCACCCGACGCACATTGGAATTTTCCCTCGCAAGTAGTGGTGGGCGGATCGATCCAAATTATCGATAGTATCGATACCAAGTCGGTATCGGTATCGGATCGATACTAGCCTGTTGGGATCGATTATTTACTTTAAGTTCCGCTCTTGTTTGCAATGCTGCGGTTTCGGCAAAGAGGAAACAGCCAGGTCACCGGACTCGCTGCTCCTGTGTCAGCACAGAGCAGGCACACTTTGCTCCCCCTCCCCCTCTTGTGTTTAGATGTTGTGCCGTCACGCGAGTCACGTAACGCAAAGCAAAAAACTTGATAATAAAGCATTTTCTATTTAATTATAAATTTTGTTCTCATTCTGTCCTAGGTTTTAACTATTTAATAATAAAAAAGGAAACATCACAAAAAACACTTAAGGTCATGAAAATTAATTGAGATTTAGCAATTCAATGACGCATCCACCTTATTTATTGAAAAGTATCGGTATCGGTATCGATATCGGCGATACTGGCCCGTATTTACTTGGTATCGGATCGATACCAAAATATGCAGTATCGCACACCACTACTCGCAAGGCGCAAGTCCTTCACTTAGGGAATGAACTTGCGCTCCGGGGCGGTTCAGCGAAAACAGGAGGCGTGTCCCGGCGCAAACGTTCCCTGGTGCTATTCTGCAGTTTCAGAAAACAATTGCGCCACAGACCAGGAAAAACCTCGTCTAAAGTCAGTGGCGCTTATTCAGACGCTATTTTAAGGGCGCATGCTTGGCCATAATCAGGGAGGGGATGCGCGATTGTTGAGGGGGGGGCGCGATTGTTGCCGGGGGGGGGGGGGGGGTGGTCCAAAAATCTGGACCGGCCCAAAAATAATAATACACAAAATAAAAAATACAAAATAAAATAAAAAAATAATTACGGCCGGCTCGGCCTGAAATCGTCCGGCCGTTAGGGAAATCTCCCAAACCTCCCGATGGCCGCCCGTCCCTGGCCATAATGTAGTGTACAACGTGCATACACTTTGCTTCTCTCATCTACAAGGAAGCAGTTCTCATTTTTGCAAACCATACATACAAGCAAAAATATTACCACATATGTGAAAAATAGGCATAAATCTAGCGTACACAGTTACCCAAAATATTCAGGCTAATAGTAATGACGGATCTATAAGGACACCAGGATGACACCTTTTATTATGCCAGCAACAGCGCGTGAAATGTTTTATAATCGAAAGCACACAGAAACATGAAGCGGTGTAACTGAAAGAACATTCGGCATACTGAAAATGCGCTTCAGCTTACAGAAGAGCTGCATCATCTATAAGCAGTGCTTGAAGTGGGCCGGTACGCACCGGTACGCAGTACCGGCACTTCTACATTTTACCCTTCAGCGTACCGGCACTTTTTCTTGCGTACCGGCACTTGTCACAGGCTGCCCCCCCACCCCCTCGTCGGTCGTAGGTCCGGGGTGGGTTATGATCGCGCCCCCCCGTCGACAATCGCCCCCCCCCCCCCCCCCCCCCTGTCGTATGCAGTACCGGCACTTTTTCCACTTCAAGCACTGTCTATAAGCAAAGTAATCTCAGTCTAATGTTAGACTACATTGCAAATATATCACCATGCATTCATAACCTCGTGATTCAGTGAGAGGCCAAAACATCGGAAAGTATGTCTTTGTGACATTTCTTTATTTACATTTTGTCAACGGAAAATGAAAAGCTGAAAAGATTTAAACAGAAGAACTAATTATTTTTCCCTCTGATGGGCATGCGCACGCTACGGCGGGATTGGACACGTCTGGGTCCAGTAGTGGCGATGCGCGATGTGCTCGCCGTGGAACAAGCGCGCCTGCATTTAAAGGGAATGTGAGCCGACGCTCTGATTGGTTTATTGCACGTTACGCCCAAACCACACCTATGACTAATGTAGCTACTTCAGACCAACCCATTTTAGATTTGCGCTGGGCGCAAGAGTCATTTATCCCGCCGGCATAATAGCAACAGCGCCCAAGATCCGCCCACAAAGCCACTTGCGCTTTGCGTTTCATACTTGCGTTTCAGACCGGCAAGATAGGGCCCAAAGTCCCAAACTGCTGTAGCCAATACTCTGTTTGGTGAACATTTTGGTATGCAGCTATGGCTGAGGCTACCACGTTTATGAGATATCCAATGAATTGCTTCCCAACTGGTCCGGGACTGCATGGGCTCCTGGGCTTCCTTGCTGCCAGAACAGACCAAATCAGCTGGGTTAACAGTGACTACCAGGCCATTTCCTCTTCGAATGAAGAGTACAGCCTCATCAGCTGTACGGAGATCATGACCGCGCCCCAATCACGCAAAGTCAAAGTTCATTCTGGATTTACGAGGCTGCTGGTCCTATAAAACCCTGTTGTAACTACTGCAGCAATGTCTCCGTGTGACTACAGAAATTGAGTTTGGCAGTGGCGAAGTGAAATACTGTACACAAAATGGTAAAGTAAGACCTGGGGTGCATTGACATGAAGGTTACACCCATTAATCGATTAGTCAATTGACAGAAAATTAATTGAATTCAATTTTTATATCGATTTAATCGTTTAGGTCATTTATACAAGTACAAATACCATGTGTTGCTTGATGCTTCAGAAATTCAAATATTTGGTTCATGGATCATTATAAAATGAATAAATTAGTTTTTCTTGGCTGCTTGTCAGATAAAAGAAGCACATTTAAGGCATCACTTGGACTCTGGTAACTTGTGATGGCTTTTGCTATTTGTCATTATCGAGACTAAATTGTTGATTAATCCAAAAAATGAACGTTGGATTAATCAACTGAAAATAATCGTTAGTTGCAGCCCTAGATATAACCTACTCTTCCTGCTGTGTGTTTATTCCTCAGATGCAAGGGGTCCAGCAGAGCAAAGACACGACGCTGGCCAGCAACAGGAACCTGGCTGAGCTGAACCTGGGCCTCCAGCCCCAGCTGGAGGAGAGGAAAGAGCAGCTCACTAAGCGCTACAACTGCCTGCAGGAGAGCTTCGAGACCTACCAGTTCCGCAAGTCTACCCTAGGTATGTTAACACGTGACTAGCGGGACGGCTCTTGTTTGAATACCAAATATAATGCCCAACCAGTGAGCCTTATTGACCTGTGTTGACTTGGCTTAACTCTGCACTTCAAAACATTATTATTATTAACATTATTTTTTTAGATCATTAGAACATTATTAGCATTATTATTCTTCCTTTTTTGTACGTAAAAAACGCACTTCACACATATATTTGTGACATCGCACATATATTTGCGACGGAAATGCTGTGAAAATGCCTTTAAAAACAGATGGTGTGAGCATGAGTGAGATGGTGTTGCATAGTAGGAAACCAGATTGCCAAATGTTTTAACCTTAAAACAATCCGAATGGCAAACTGTGTGATTTAAGACTAACAAACAAACCCGAGCCATGTAAACAAAATGTTAGCTCGCTGGCAAACAATGACAGAGGCAGCTTGGCAGCTTGAGAAGAAGCTGACAAGTCAACAAGTCTTTGGAAGCTATACCCTCGCCATCTTTGGCCATCTTTGGCTATCTTTGGCCATCTTTGGCCATCTTTGCCCTTTGTACACCAAAACATGCTATGTTTATCTGTTCTAGTTACCGTTTAGCAGACGCTTTTTTCCAAAGTGACTTACAGTGAATGTTTTTTTTCAGATACATGTCATGAAGGAGCAGGTAAGGGTTAGACAGTACAGAGACATGTCATTAAGGAGTAGGTAGGGGTTAGGGGGCACCTTTCTCAAGGATGCCATTCTGTATATCTGCCTTGGAAGTTTCCAGTCACTGAGTCAGTGCTACTGAAACTTTGGGCAACGTCATATCGCCTCTATACTTCTCTTATCCTGTTGTTTGTTCTTTGCCGATCAGACCGGTTTCTCCACTTTCTGGGTTCCCTGTTAAACTTGGTTGTGGATGTGAGTGAGAGAGTAAGTAAGAGACTTTCATAACGCACTATAACATAATTATTAGACCAAAGAAAAATGCTTTAACTTATGTGGTCACCTTTAGAGCAGGCTATGGTATGGCTGTTTAAGTTTAACTTCTTGGTGTCAAATATTAACACAGCCAGCAGAATGACACCACGTGGTCTGTACACATGAAGTATTTGTTACAGAATTCTTCAGAAACTATGTTGATGGCACACCATGTCATGACCAAACAAGCACTGCACATAAGCTAACCATTTTATGTTTCATGTTTTAAACATGAGAACAAACGTGTTATTGTGAATATTGGAACTATAATAACTGTAAAGAGCATCTAGTTATTGTGAGCTTGTGTCTCTCTGGTGTGCCCCAATTGTACATTGATTCATCATCTCTTCTTCCGACAAATAATACTTGATTTGGTTTAGTGATGACTTTAGCTTCGTGGCTATTTTCATTTTGAATTTACCTTTATTTAACTAGGTGAATCTCATTGAGATGGCTCTGTGAACTCAAAATGACTAGTGAACTATTTACAGAGAAACCCGGGAGAGGGAGGAGGAGAGAGACGAGACACAGTAGAGGATAGATGTTGGACAAAGGAGAAGGACGGATGAGCACACTACACCCCCGTCATCCTTGTTTTAATTGTTGCTATTAATGCCCTCTTCTGAGGTACCACTGTCTGTCTCTAGGGGGCTGGTGATGGTGAGTAGCGCCATGCTATTTTTAACGAGCAGTTTTCTGTAAGGGCAGGAACGATCAGATAGGCCTTTATCTGCAAAAGAGATTAAAGTCCGGTGACTACTTGTGCAGAAATGTTCCAAGGTTGTCTATCAGGTTGTCCAAGCACAAATATACATAGCATAAATACATATACAAGTAATACAACTAGCAGACGATAGGAAGGTGGAGCTAGAGGGCATTCCATCGTTCCCGCACCATGCATTACGTTGTATTTATAGACCGTTGGGTTGTACTGCATGTTGTACTTCAGTACGTTACCCTGGGTGGACATTCAGACATCTGGGAATGACGTCAGAGTATGGAAGGTGTATTCGTAGCTGTAACCAGGTATTCGTAAACCAGAAACATGTACAACACAACCCACGAAAATGTATCCAAATATATTTAACTAAAACTTTAAAACTGTGCATAAATCTGCATACAACCAAATTCCTAGTCAAATGTCTATTCCATGGCTCATAATACATTTATAAAGTCCTCTGTGATTCCACGTTAACATTCAGCTACTTGTGAGGTTGTCACCAGCCTGCTGTGGCATGGGTTGTATCCAGATTCATACCCTGTGCGTTTGTGTTTTATATCCAGTTAAATCCAGTTATTATAGCTTGGATTGTAGCCAATACATTTGTACACATGTCTAGTTTATAAATGGGACCTTTTTAAAATACACAATCACACCCCATGTTGCAAGTCGAAACGCCTCGAGTACATATTTACAATGTGAATATGTACTTGTTGTTTGTGTGTTGCGTGGTAGCCTACTATTGTGGTGATGTGGAACCCAGTCTCCACTCATGACCATATCATCATGTCTTTGACATGTCGGTATAATGAAGACAAAATCATTATGAATCTCATTTTGTATATTTTCCAAATGTGAGCTTGTTTAAGGCAAAGCTGTTATTCTAGACCGACTCAGTCCAAATGTGTTCCTCTGTTGCTCTGGTGTTTGTATGAATTCACAGGAAACGTCTGTATTACTAAACATCCCAACACTGCTGTTAATTTAATCTTCATACACACATCCAGCCCCCGTTTGTTGTCTTCTTTTGACTCAAGGGATGGCTTTTGTCAAATGTAGGTTACCCCCCCCCCCCCCTCTCATGCACACTATCTGCTGTCCTAGTTGTAGATCTGGTTTGAGCGCGAGCAGACGTGCAGCTGGCGCTGGGATGGGCTTCTGATGGCTAGCCAGATGACGGTCCAGCCTTACTGTGTGTGGTGGCGTTCAGCCGTGTGCACATAGTCCACCTGCTTCACGTTCTTATCTCGACTGTGTGAACCTCCCATCGTGTGCTCTTTTCCCCTATAACATTGATATCACGCTAGTCGTGAGATAGTATTTTTTTACCACAGTGCAGTCATTTGCCTGTTGTGATCTGATTAAGCTGTTGGCCACACAGTGAAATGGAGGTCGAAATCTCTAATACCGTTATTAATGTTCCCGATGATGCTAGCATTACAGAAGCTAAATGTTCCCGATGGTGCTAATGTTCCCGATGGTGGCTAGCGTTATAGATGGTGGTTCGATTTACGGATGGTAGCTAGCGTTACCGATGGCGGCTAGCTTTACGGATGGTGGGTAGCATGTTGGCAGGGGCTAGCGGTACAGATGGCGTTACCACCGGAGCTAGCGGTACAGATGGCGTTACCACTGGCGCTGGCGGTACAGATGGCGTTACCACTGGCGGTACAGATGGCATTACCACTAGAGTTGGTGTTACTGATGGTTATATCATTACCATTAGTACATTACTGCTGGTTCTCTGCTCCTTCTGGTGGTAGGCCAACAGTGAGTCACCACAAGCTTTGTTTTGTTATTTGACAGTTTTGTAAAGCTGTAGAGACAAGGGATGATAGGGTAAACCCCGGCCCACCTACCCACCCACCCATCACACCACCCCGTCCACAAGGAGGAGAGCCCACACTGGGCCTTTGTTGCTGGACCATCCCCCCACCCTCCTGGCTGGGGGAGACTGGAGGCGACATTTAGACACACGCACACGCACACACTCGCACACACACACTCAAAGGACACTAGAGAGGCCGTTGTTGAATAAAGATCAATGGAATTTGAAGCTGCCATCTCCCCTCTCTTTCTCAAGTTTCACTCGCCGTGTGTGGGACATCGGACAGCACAAATCGTAACCACGGTGACCATGAAGCAGTTGTATTGCTCCACCGTTCAGATTCATGTGACAAATAAAGTTCTTGAATCTCATTATTCAGTTTTTATTATTAATATTTTCTTTCGCAGTTTGTACACCAGTATTATCTACTGGTGTACAATTAAATGCACCCAAGGTGGGCTGGTTTTTGTTTGAAAGCCAACAAGGTGAATGCATCCAATCTTTCAATGCAATCATTTCATCCTGTAAAATGGGCCAATATTTAAGTTTATATTCACAATTTAAAAATGGATATAAAGATTTGATCTTGACTGGTCTAATTGAATCTAACAATTACTCTATAGGACTAATGGATCATGGAGCCCATATCTGATATTGTGCAAATAGCTGATCTGTCTAGCTCTGTCACCAGAAAACCCACTTATCAGTACATATTATTATATATGTGGTGCCTGCCAGAAGAGCTACAGACATAGTATGTCTCTATCAACTTGTCCAGACCCAGCTGTAAGTCATGTTCCAGAGCGGGCCCAGTAATGCTGGGATCAGACAACATGAATTCAGCCCGATTCCAACATGATTTTGGCATCGCAGACAACCTTTCACCGTTGCGGCCAATTATGGAAATTCGATCGGGCTGTTGTACCCCATGTACTGTGACATGGTCAACAGCGTGTCGTCTGGGAAGCGCTACGATGCCCAGACCTAAGGTCTAACGTGTTTGACTGGCTAGATAAAGCCACTCTTTTATCTGACCTTGCCGGAGTCCCCTAGCTCCGTAGCTAGGGGACAGGACACCTGTCCATACACAACCCAGGCTTCTGGCTACTTCTCCTCTTCTGGCTACTTCTCCTCATATCTCCCCGTTTTCTCACCCTGCATTCTGACTCTCCTATCCGCTCTAGTTGCGTCCTTCATCTAACCAGACAGGTTTTTAATAACAGAAGCAGGAACGGTCTGGTCTTTTGAAAAACAGACTGAGGAGGACATGGTTACACAATCAAACTGGCTGCATGAAAACTGGTTTTCTCATAGCAGGAGGAAGTAATTCTTATGAAGAAATTCTTCGTAATGATGATTATTATTGGAACTACTAGAAAATGGCACTTCATTGATCCCTTGTTGGGTGCTGGTGCACCGCTACTGCAGCAAGAAGGACTCAGTAGATTATATATCCATCCTAAGATTCAAATATAATGACTCTTTCTATCCTCCCATGAACTCTTTCGCCCTGTATGGTTTTATGAAAACCAAAACAGTGAAAACACTAAAATTTGTATGTAGTTTCTCAATCTTGAAATGTAGAATCCACAGTATGTAGTATCTCTATCTTGTGAAACTTGCGTGAATCAACACATTGTTTAATATCTGAAGCCTGCATACCGTTCCTGGAACAGTATTATCTCTTGTTGAATCCCAAATCCAGCTTCTGTGGGTCTTTCAAAACAAACTAAACCCTCAAGGCCCACTGTAGAGGAGGAGTTCTCGCTCAGTGGACTCAACACGGCCAACGCTGCACAGCGAATAGACTTCCATTGTGACCGCTGCTAATAAGTACCACACACTTTGAATAAATCACCCTGCATCATCATGGCAGAGAAGTTGGGGCACAAGAGGTCTTTTTAAACATGCTCAGCTTTGTCACATGCCATGCACACAACCATCACAAAAGCAGAACTGTCACGCCACAGTTTATTCTTATTTTTCTTATTCTTATTTTTTGTCCTGTGTCATCGCTGCTCTTCTCCTTTTCCTTCCCAGACCACAAATCTGGAAACACCTCCCTGGATACCCTGCTGGCCCTACTACAGGCGGAGGGAGCCAAGATAGAGGAGGAGACGGAGGTAAGCAGTACTTCCTCTAACCTGGTCTTCTCCCAGGGGTTACCATTACCTTTTCACTGGGTCATGTTGTGGTCTCGGCAGGAAAGATTGCGTACCTTTCCCGCCATGGCGATTCCATGGCAACCGAGGACTCCTTACTACTGTGTTAATGAAACCTCTTGTTCATCCCAATAACCTGGCCTCTCCATCTCTGTCTCCATCTCTGTCTCCCTCTCGTTCTCCCTCTCGTTCTCCCTCCCTCCCTCCCTCCCTCCCATGTTTCTTATTCTCTCTCCGTCTGCCCCTTTCTCTGTTTTTCGGTCCGTCTTTCTCCATTTTTCTTAGAGTAACTCTCTCTCCGTTCTCTTGTGTTTTCACAGAACATGGCAGACTCCTTCCTGGATGGCGATGTCACCCTGGACACGTTCATCGACGCCTACCAGAGCAACAGGAAGCTGGCCCACTTGCGTCGCGTGAAGATCGAGAAGCTGCAGGAGATGGTGCTCACCGGCCAGCGGCTCCCGCAGGCTCCGCCCGCCAACTCTGCATTGTCGTTGGCGATGACCACGGCACACCTAGCTGAGGCCTCCCCCGTGCCCCAGCCCCGGAGGAAACCCCCGCAGCCTCCGCTACAGCCCCTCCCCAGCCCCAGTCCAGCTCAACCCACGGCAGCCGCCGCCACTCCACCGTTTACCCAGCCTCCTGTCTTCTACGCCTCCTCGCCATACCCTCCCATCCCTCCCAGGTCGGGCCAGCAGTTCCCCAACATCCCCGCCGGCTACCCCAGCCACTTCTTGTCACAGTACCCTCCGGCCCTGCCCCAGAGGCCCCAGGGCCACTTGGCCCCTCAGCCCGGCTTCATCACGCAGTAATGGGCCTGCTTGGAGGAGAGCAGGGGGCGGGGGGCTCGAGTTAGCCGGGCGGACCGCTCCCACTCGAACTCCCCTGGGATTAGTTTCTTGTGTTGCGCCGTGCCTCCTCGCACGTTGCACGCATCACACAAACGATGAGAAAATCAAAAACGCGAAGCGGAACGTGCTGCGGCTGGTCTGGCCACAACGACTCTAAAATAATCTGTTCCTTTTCGCTGTGGATTCTTTTTGTCTGCCCACTCCTGACCGTGTTGTTGCAGGTAACTACAACTACAAAAAGCAAAGAGAAACCCACGCGACTAGACCGGTCAGAATCCACTAGCCTGAATTCCCTGAAGCGATAAAGGGCTTGTAGTCGGCGTGTCTGACAGGAGACGCCAGACTACTGACCGCTGGCCACCCTACCACACCAGAGCCATCTCCTCCTCAGCACCTTTTTGTCCTCGGACGGTGGCCTCAGGCTGTGCTGCCCTGTTAGGACACTAGTTTATCGCCAGTGTCTCCTTCCCAGCCACTCTTGAAAGGAAGGACTAATATTATTATGCAGAATGGAGAAAGTGTAGAGCGTTTCGATAATTGACTGGTAATTCACATGCAAGCAAAGAGAGACCTTAACCTACTGTGCGATTTTTAGGTTCACGTTCATTCCCAAGGATACTCTCTGAAAAAAATCCAATTCATAGGGTACATAGAAATATTTATCTCATTTATACACTATATTATAATGTGTGTACTAATGGTGTTTTGTTAATCACTGGTATAGACTGAATATCGTTGTTGAAGTGGAGCGCCTTCTTCAATACACAGGCCGGGCGTTGCCGAGCTCAAAGATGGCTGCCGTTCTCTGCCATCTTTCTCAGGGGCAGATTAGTTCATGTTAAGGGAAATGCACTTCACAGTTGTTGGAGAAGAGGGCCATATGGTGGTATGATGATCTTATGTTTTTTATTTTATCTGTAAAATTAAGGATTTGTGTATAGCCATATAGAGTATCCCCCCCCCCACCCCACATGTGATGCAACATGAGTTACGATGATGTTTACATCCTTCGTCTGCAACATAAAGTTATGCCAACTTTTGTAAGACCACCTACATTAGGAACTCGTCACATGGGCATCTAATGTCTGTGGCTGCATATGCATTATTTGTTTGGTGGAGTTATTCTCTATGATGTCTGTCAGTAAGGACTACAGTCTCCTTTCATAACCAACTGCTGTTTTAAACACTCCCATGCAACCAGGCCAACTGTTCTGGGTTTAATAACACTCCATGTGAACATGGCATATAGGAAACACACGCACACACAAACAGGAAGTTATGGGTCACCTGGTTTTGAGAAAAACACTCCTTTTGTCTGAAAACTGTTACCAACACACACACACACACACACACACACACACACACACACACACACACACACACACACACACACACACACACACACACACACACACACACACACACACACACACTGTTCAAGAACCAAGAGTGCCTACTTGAACTGATGTTGTGGATTATATTATTGAGTAAGACCGACATTTATAGCAGAATACACACTCCCTTGTTCTCCCTATGGTCTCCCATGCTGGTCAGCACCCCCCCCCCCCCCCCCGCCCCATTCACTTGGGCCCAATGGCATCTGGCACTGCTAGCAGAAGTGCCCTTAATCCCCCCCCCCCCCCCCAAACCCAACATCAGAGACCAGAACCAGACATGGCACTGTCTGTTATGCACCCTCTCTATCTATCCATCTCTCTCTATATCCTTCTGTCCCTCTCTTATTGTCTCTCTTCTTTATCTCTCATTATCTGTCTTGGACCCTCTTCCGCTCTCTGTCTCTCCTCTGTTTCTATCTCTCTTGTGCTATCTCTCATCTCCCTCTCTGTCTATATATCCTGCTGTGTTTCTCTCTCCCTCTCCCTCTCCCTCTATCTCGCTCTCTTGCTGTAAGGGTATCAGAGATGATCCTTGCTGACAAAACGGCATGCCAGAGCAACATGGCCGCCGGCTGTGCGTCCAGCGGTGGTCGCGGTACGCTTCTCTCCTCTATGCTTTCTACGGATGGTCTGTCCGTAGCGTGAACACTTTTGCATGGGTTTCAGAGGCAGGAAAAATATGATTATAATATTCTATAGTCGGGCTTGGGATGTCATATCGGTGAGGACTGGAACAGAAATCCTTAGAATTGTCTTTGACGATGCAAAACTACAGAAATTACAAATGCTACAGTAAAAATGTTTCAAGGAACCAGCATTTCTAATAACTAACATGAATAATTGTTGTGTGCATGGCCTTTGCTATTTTAATTGTGAAGATCCCTTTTTGAATAGTTATTGTTCATTTTTATTTGTACTTTTATTTGTGTGTGTGTACTTGTTGAGCTTCTTAAGTTTGAAGCGACCCTCTGTATCCATAGTTTTATATGTGGTTGGTGAACCTGTCATTCTGTCGATGTAGGTATTTGCTTTCAAGGATATTTTCAAATTCAATAAATCAAGTTTTTGTACATTATTTCCTCCTTTTGTTTACTCTGAGAACACACACACAGGCATACACGCACATTGTTATGATCTCAAAACGGTGTACTTACCTGCCTGTTATTAGTAGGCAGAGCTTCTTGATATATTTTGCCCCTTGTTTAAACAATGACTTTAATACCCACCCACCTCCACCTCCACCTCCACACAGACATGTGAAGATCTGCTGCCCTGAGGAAGGAGCAGCGGCTCAGAGATGACTAACTAGCGCCACCTAGCGGTCACACGTTGCTATTGTAATCTTTCAAAGCGGCCCCATGGAAACAAAAAAACAAAGACACGTGTTACGTGTGTGTGATATAAGAATGTTACTTTCATCAGAATCAACGACTAATAAGCAACCGATCTGTATTATTAGCACCATTATTAGTACCAATTATTGATTCGTGTATCTCTTACCGCTCCCCGCCCCGCCCCCGCACCACGTGATGTCACGTTTCCATAGCTACGTCACAACGGAGCCTCCATGTTGTAGGAAACCCCGCCTGCGCGTGCGCGGTTTAGATTAGCGAGGTTTTAATCCGAGGGGACGCGGCGAGGAGGACCATCATCATCGTCATCCTCATCATCATCATCATGCCAGCTCTCTGTCTCCGTTTTTGCATGTAAAAAAAGGGCAGCAGTGCGTGAGTACAGGGAGGAGGAGAGGAGAGGAGAAGCAGTAGTCGGCGTTCACAAGCTCTTGTGTCTTTTTTTGTGTGTTGACACCGGTTTGTGATGTTAGCATGCTAGCCCACCTAGCTACCTGGCTAACTAGCTGAAATAGGGAGAAATCCGATTAGTCGCTAACGGGATATAACACACAGGACTACGAGCTACCGACTAACAGACTGATTTTTGATTTAAAAAAATATATATATATATACATACATATACGTATACGTCTGTCCTTTTTTTTTATCTGTATCCCTTGGTCCTTGTGTTACGTTGTCGTGAATGTTGCTGAGCAAATAGCTAATATAGCCTGCCAAATTTTTTTTTTTACAGTAGCATAGCAGCCCGTTTCTCTGGCTGCTGCTGCTGCTGCTGTCCCTGAGCTGGGAGGGTGGAAGTGTCTCAGCAACATTAGTATTATCATCATCATCATCATCATCATCATCATCATCATCACTATCCACCAGTCGTCAACACGGAGCCCTCGGTCCCATCTCTGTGCCAGCTTGTCCTCAAGCTAGCTTCACACATTTTGGACTAGAGACTATTGCTCGCAGCGAAGCGTCATGTCAGGGAAAGATAAAGACAAGGATAAACAAGAGAAGCAGTCCACTACGGAGCGGCTGGTGAAAGGTGGGTGTCAGTGAAGCCATTGTGTCAATGTGTTCTTCGTTGGACGTGTATTTCTTGTGTGGATATTTCGTTATTTCTTGTTTTTTTTCTGTTGTTGTTGTGGAAACCACCTGTGACTTAGATTACACATATTGGATGCCCATCCGTTTATTATAATGTTTTTTTTTGTGTGCTGTAACTGTTCTGTATTTCAATGGGCGTTGTTGGCAATGCATTTGATTGCCTTGTAAAATCCTGAACGAGATCAAGGGTTGTGGGTGTTGCACATATGTGGGGGCGTCAAGGTAATACTGATGTGCCTTGATGATTCCTGAACCCAATCCAGGTACATGACCAGCGGCTCCCACATCTGTATACTGAAGGTACACAACAACAACAAAAAACAAGCGTTATTATAGAGTTATACCACATTTCTCACTTGGTTTCCGGATACTTGGGATGGTAGTCCCACGAGTTTAACGACCTATTCCTTAAAACCCAATTCGGGTTAATAATATTATTAGCAGTTTCAACATCTGGGGAAAGGGACGTGGACGTGTTTGCGCTGTGTGTCGAAGCCGATAGACCCACACACACACACACACACACACACACACACACACACACACACACACACACACACACACACACACACACACACACACGGGGAGGGGAAGGGGGGGGGTTTATTATGGCTCAGCGGGACGTGTGTTGTCGGAGCGGACCGGCCCCGGCCGAGCCAAGAGCCCCCGGGGAGTGTCACTTCATGCCAACACCGCCTGCAAGCCCTCCCTCTCTGTCTCTCTCACTCTCTCGTTCTCTTGAAGGGCAATGTTGTACTGTAAGTGCACTTGGCCTGTCCGAGACAGAGAGGGGAGGACGGGCGAGAGAGAGGGAGAGGGAGAAAGGGGAGACCAGTGCCAGGGGACCGGAATGCTAAAGTGTGAGCCAGTAGTGAGCGGGTGTGAGTTAATTGCGGAAAGAATCTACCCGGTGACGTCATACACAACGACTTGAGAGCAAGGTGGTGTGGCTGTAAGGAGGAGGTGGGGGGGTGGTGGTACTAGTGACTGAGACGCAGGAGTAGACATCCCAGTATCACTGGCTGGCTAATTAATGAGGCTAGCTCCATAGCTGTTCCTCATGCTTTCTCGCAATAAAACTAATACAACTTTTGCTGGCTGCCTCAGAGCGACAACCTCTCTGCTACTTTGTCCATTCCGGCCGTTGCTTTCTCCCAGACATTGGAGAGATCTCATTCCCCGGCTGTGTGTGTGTGTGTTTTTTTTTAGGGTGCCATCATTGGTTCATATTCAGCCTGTCATGCTGATGTGCCCACCGTCTAGTATGTCAGCGGGTGATGTGAATTGAACTTGAACGCCTCCGTGTACACACATCTCGACAGCTCCTGAGCTCTAGAAATAAACACAGACAGAACCCAGTGGGGAATGTCTACTGCAGCCACACACGAGATTGACTGACGGGGACAGCCAATCAGGCCCAGCGTCTGCCCCGTTAGTATGGGAGGAGGAGGAGGGGGTGGATTGCTAGGAGGTTTGGTAACGGCCAGCATCCAGTGATAATGAGGACACTGTGAAGTGGACCTCGTGATTCATCTGGCGTCAGCCCGCTTCATTCAGCGCCAACCAGCCACATCTTTGTAATTCAATCCCCTCCATTGTGTGGATGTTGATACAATAGGAAACGTATTCTAGACGCTTGCTCATATCATTATCTGAAACATTAGCATCCGCCAGCAGAGCGCTGCGGTGTGGACGCCCTTTTGTTTTCTTGGCCGCGTTTGTTGTCGTGCCAGGCCAGTGTTGGTGTTGGAATATCACGGCTTCATCCAAAGTATCTTATTAAAGCTGTATCAAACCCTCGTGCCGATTACACTACGATTGGCTGTCGATAGAACGGCGATGGCTTCCTCTGGGTTGTTGTACACATCAGTATGACCACTGCAGTGAACCTCGTCTGGTGTTGGCCACTGTGACTGTCTTGACGTCTGTAGGTGTGCAGCGAGACTGAGCCAGGCAACTGTCACACGTGTATTTTGCCATGTTTTAACAGAATCTGTCGCATTACACTCTAAATCAGGTCCATTCCCCTGAGCCCATACTGTGTTTTCCTTTACTGCAGACGTATGTGTAAGCCTATATGCACTCCCTTGGTAATTATCAGCAGTTAAATTCAGGTGCATTTCATTGGTGCAACGCTGTCTTTTTTTCTGTGCTACCAATATGGAGCAGGCTGTAAGCACGATGAGCCTGGCTTTTGCGAATCCGTATCCACCAACACTGAAGCCATGAGATGATGGCTTCAGACTCCCGGTGTTTTCATCCTGCTCATCATCTCTTGCTCTGCTCTCCTCCATCACTGGTGTGAATCCATGGCAGTCCTACGGTGAGGCTAGGCTACATAAATAGTGTCTGAAGATGGAAGCTGAAGCTAACAGAGGCTTTATCTAATCTGTCTTAAGGCGTGTACCTCAGCTTACAGTCGGCTTGGAGGCTGCGTCTCATAGGTCTGGGAGCACTTACAGTTTATTTATACCACCCTCCTGCAAGCATGACAGCTTGTCCTGATCATAGAGTGGCCGACTTGGATCTGGGCTCCCCTCTCCATCCCTGAGACACACCAACCAGGCGGCAGTTTGTACCGTAACACGCCCTCCCCCGCATCACGACCAAACACACTCCTACACCTGCCATGCATGCACCTAAGTGGTGTGTTCTCGTTGCCAGGGTTTTGATTTGAAAAGAGCTGAGGTGCTTCAAATTTAGGTTCATTCTTCAGGAGCCGTGTCATTTGAACTAAAGTGGTGTGTAGTACTTCCATCTTGACAGTACACACTGTGTAGTGTGTAGTTAGGAATATTGGTTACAAAAATATATCTGGAGGATAAAGGTGGCATGTAAGGGTGGTATGACGCTAAATATGTTGGGTGAACGGGTTTCATCATTTCATTTTGCCATCTGCACTTTGCAAGAGACTGTTTCAGTCTGAGTATTAAAGGGAGTATGAATTGGGTGTAAGTCATTGAACTCAATCCTGTTTGTTACATTTTATATAGCCAGAGTTAAGACCTGCATGACTTCCGTCACCACCTTCAACAATCAAAATGTCAGGTGATTGTGCCAGGATGTATTAACTGCTATATTCTCCTGGCCAATGGTTCTGCACTATCAATATTTATTTATATGTTAACAAATCCTCTTATGTAGTCTTGCTGTCAAAAGGTGTCATAGGGCCAACGTGTACAACAAACAAGGCCTTTCTCTGCCTCTTAGTTATGGGGCAGGATAGTGTATTGACTCGGGTGTTAGACTCACAGTCAAAGAGTCTTGGTTTGATACCCAGTGTCCTCACCTGTAGACATCCTCAGGTCTGCTCCCTAATGACATGCATCTGAATAAGGGCTGCAACTAATGAGTATTGTAATAGCCCATTAATGTTAAAATATTTTTTTCCATTAATCGATGAATCATTTAGTCCACAAATGTCATTAATAGCAAATGCTATCACAAGTTACTAGAGTCCAAAGTGATGTCATACATTTGCTTGCTTTATCTGACAAGCAGCCAAAAAAACTAAAGTATTCATTTTATAATGATCCATGAACCAAACATTTGAATTTCCTAAGAAAATATTTGGTATTTGTACTAATCAGTTAATCGACTAAACATTGCAGCCCTAGTCTGAATACTTTGTGGATTAGTCGATTTGGATTGAAACGTCTGTGCTGAATGACTAAACAGCAAAATAGTTTGTTTACACGTTTGCTTTTGTCCTAACCCAATCGATCAAATGGTTTTGAACGTTAGTACATGTACCTTCTTCCACACTAGTTAAATGGAATAAATCGCCTTTTTATAATTTCTCCACACGTTCACAAGCTCCAGCTCTGATGGTTAAGACAAAGAGTTGGAATCGCATAAGGCTACTCTGCAATCAGACGTCTTGTTGCTGATTGGCAACACACCTACACTAAAACTCACTAACTGTTGTTTTTCACATACTGTACGCTCCTGATTTGGCCTGTGTGGGTTTGACAGCTTCCCCCGGGAACACGGCTCTCTTTCTCTGCTCTTGTTCAGCTCTTAAAGTGTTGCTTATCAGACAAGTACCCCTGATCTCTGCTTGAGATGTAGCCATTTTAAATGGCATTTTCAGGGCACAGGTTAGCCTAGATTTGCTAGCAATCGAAAGCCTGCGAGAAGCTGTCAGTCACATAAGTGGCTCGCAGAAAAAACTGGAAAGAAACGGTGACTAACATTCTCTAGGGGGGTTGTGCTGGGTTACGATGCCTATGCCGTTGATGTAGCCTTGTTTGAATCAAGGTGTGCAGTGTTATAGCTGTATTCTCGCCACCATACAGCATTTGATATATTTTGTAGGATAATAAACACATCTTTTCTATTATTGCGATGCATTAATGTGACTGCTGCTGTTCAGTTACTAGCCGTAGCTAGAAGAAATAACCCTAACCCAATAATTTGTTTAGACATTTGTCCTCCTCAGTGATCTGAGTGTAATGTATTGATGCAGATGCTTTCTGTAATGCTTTGTAATGCTTCGTTCAGAGAATCACAAATACTGCATCTGTTATTCTGCTCAGTGCTTACTGTTACCTTCAGGCCTCTCAATGCGATGGTTGATCTTTGTATTATCACGTCTTCTGGGTATATTTCAGATTGGATGACACTGCCATCAATTTTCAAACCAACTCATTGTTTATACTTGGTTTAATTTCTACAAACATTACTGCCGTGGTTCAAAACCAGGCCCTTTGGGGATTTCTTCTAAACTTTAGTGATATAGCTTGCCCTCTGAAATTGAGACGGTATTGTCGCTTCTTTTCGATCAGGACACATGCCGCAGTACAAACGGTCTGGTTTTGCGGTGAGTGTTGCTGTCTAGTGATTGTGAAGCTGAGATCAGGCATTTACAATCACACTGGGTTCATGTGAGGTGTAGAGACATTTTTGTGTTTATTTCAAAAGACCGAGTGCCACCCCTTTCTCAGACCAAGGATTGACCACATATTTCATCACTCACTGTCCTTTAAAGGCTAACCTTTAAGTTACTTTATAATTCAAGTGTCCTTAATTCAACTGAATATTCTTGACGCTATCGTTGAACTTGTCAACATGGGTCAGCTATCTGTTATCATCTGTCTCACCCATAATCTTCTTTGTCTTCCATATTTCTTAAATACATTTCTTTGGTTTGTGAGAGGCATGTGCATTTCCTACCATTTCCTTCAGGAAAGTATAAATTGGTTTACTTTTATGAACTGCTATTTTAGCATTAATTTGCTAGTCTGCCCTGAAATCTCTGTCCTTTAATAGTGCACTGCGCTGTGAGCTCATTTTGAGCCTAGCAACAATTGGATCAGTTGGCAAATCTCTATTTCACATTTTTTAAGATGGATTACCATGCAAGCCATATGTAATCAATTTGTGAGCAATATATGAAACGCCTATAGTTTAAGTTACAATTATATAGAGGTTAGTAGGCCACTGTAGTATCTTGGTGCAAAAATAAATTGCATTAAACTATTGTGACCATGCAGGCTAAGTTGACCATGTGCCTGTCTATCTGACATCGGAGCTGAGCCAAACACGCAATTCCTATTGCCATTAGGGATGCTAATTCTGGCTTTTATTTCTGATCGATAACCGACACTCATTAACTGTTAACCGATAAGAATAATTATGCTATAAAAAAAATGGACGAATGTCTGTGACCCATAACAAATTATTAATGTCTTTTATTGGAAAGGAGTGCTGGCCGAATACATTTTTCAAATTTCAAGCTTCCGATAATCGTTACGTTTCCGAAGGTATGTTCGAATAGTTAAACTCCTGAAGCGGTGTCTGAGTTTTGTCATGTGCCGACTGACAATGTGAAGCCTGTGTGAGCATGTGCCCCCAGCATTATTAAAAAAAAAAACATTTTTACTTAGGCTTTTATACATACAACTAACTAAGAATATCAGCTATGAAAGCACTTGGTTACGAATAGCATATAGCAGGCTAACAGGCTATCAGTTAGTTTAAAGTGCTCCCAGTGACAACAAATCTTGACAGCTCTGTCAGTCTTGCTGTTTCGCAAAGTGGTACAATGTACTAGCGAGTGTGGGGATTACCACTCGAGAGACATAATCTCAGTTGAGAAGAAAAAAAGCAGAAGCTGCTACTTGCTAAAACCGTGGATGTATGGCTAAAAGATAATAACAGAGTGCCTTAAGAGTACGTCATCACGGACAACCTTGCGGATTAAAGGTAACAACAAAGTAACATGAACAAATTATGACGGTGTACTCAACTACAACCAAAAGTTTAGGTGTAATGTTATAATGTTCGAATACAAAACTAATGAAGGATACTTCGACTCTTCCAATATTGGCCAGCCATTTATTTTTACACATGCATTATGAGTGTGGTTTGAGGAGTGAGTTGTATAGTGGGAGTGAGGTGTAGGATGTAGAAGTGAGTTGTAGCGTGGGAGTGAGGCAAATTGAGCAGTGAGGTTTGTTGGAGTGCAGTTTGAAGAGTGAGGTGTCGTGTGTACACACAGTATGAGGGGTGCGGTGTAGTGTGGACACAGTGTGAGGTCTAGTGTGTACACACAGTTTGAGGAGTGAGGTGTAGTGCGTACACAGTGAGGTGTAGTGTGTACACATAGTTTGAAGAGTGAGTTGTGTTGTGAGAGTGCAGTTAGAGGAGTGAGGTGTGTGTTGTAATGCTGTTTGAGGTGTCTGGTGTGCATTGATGCATCCAGACGAAGACCCTCAAGCATGCAGCTGTTGTTGCACTTCTGCAATCATATTATTATTCTCAGTAACAAGCTAACATAGAAGTTTAGATAGTAGCCCTGCAAAGAGTTGTAGAAAACACCTAGGAAACATGCAAAAACACCACACAAACCAAACATCGATGCGAAAAATGACAATTGGTTAACTCGTACAAAACTGCCATTAGACATTACATTGTTTGATTCTAAGCATGTGCATGTAATCTCCCTTTCGTGTAACTACATTTTGGGGTCCGTCATCTGACATGTCAGTTGGATAACTGTGCACATGAACCGCCCCCTTGCGCGCAGACGCTCATCCCGATCACAGCCACCTCACTGCAGGCCAGGAAACGTGGATGGAACATGATCCCAAATTAAAGCATCGTAATGATCAGTAATTGAGTTATTCTAATGGCGCTGTGTTGATCTCTCTCTCGCTCGCTCTCTTTCTCATTCTCTTTTACCCCCCCCTCCTCTACCTACAGCTGTTCCCTACCCACCACAGCAGAAGTTGACCATCAAGGAGTTGTTTGAGGATGGCAAGCCTAACCCCGAGATCCTGCGGAACCACCTGGTCAAGGAGGGCCGCGTGGAGGAGGACGTGGCCCTCCGGATCATCAATGACGGCGCCAACATCCTCCGCCAGGAGAAGTGCATGCTGGAGGTGGATGCACCCATAACAGGTAGACCTTCTTCAGGGACAGTGTTGTGACGACCAGCATTGCAGTCGAGTCACAAAATTTCGAGTCTGAGTCGTCAGAAATAAAATGCGAATAAGTGTCCACGTAAACAAAAGATAACACTGCTGTCACATTCGTGAATGGTGTTTATTAAGATGTAGGACATACTGACATGATAAAACATTTACAAATAAAAACCATCAAACCCATAGCCTAGTCCTAACTAGACCTTGGTACTCATTACATTCATACTAAAGGTCTAGCAGTGCTGTAGAGACAAACGATGTCTCACTTGAAGGCGGGTGCTGTTGAAGTTTAAAACCTATTGGCTCTGCCCAGTGCCACTCTGGATCTGCCTTAACCAATCGCTAACGTTTGGTCGTGACGTATTTCATGCGCCAGAAACCACGTTGCGCGCAGTATACAAACGGCAGATGCAGTGAGCATTAGCATTAGCCTCCGCCCGCCTCCGTACTTACGCTCAATATTCGCGCACGACCTCTACGTCACTGTTCTCAGGCCGCGCCTCCTGTTCGCTGATTGGAAGCCACATTTGAGGGAAAAGAAATCGTTCTGCCATACAGCACCGCCAGACCTTAGTGCTGAAGTGAAATGAAAATTGAGCGGAAGTACGTAGGTGGGCGGAGCCAGGCTATCAAACCCACATATTTAAGTACTCAAATCTGACATCCAAATGCATCCAAATGCAGTCTGAGTCCAAATGCAGTCAGTGCTCGAGTCAAGTCATGAAAATACTGGTAAAGACACAGGGGAACATGGCTTGGGGTTCTGACTGTAGTCCATTCTAGTCTCTTCCCCAGTTAAGATGAAAAGGGACACATTTCCCTTTTCAACGTGAAAGTCCCTGTTGCCATTTGATACACTAAACTGTAGTGTCTGTCTGAAACTGCTGCCTGTCTTGGCCAGGGCACTCTTGAAAAAGAGATCTCAATAAGGGCTTTCCCTGGTTAATATTGGAAGGGCACTGATAGTGTAGTGGCTAGCGTTTTCGACTCCCAGCCGGAAGGTTCTAGGTTTGATCCACATCCAGTCTACCTGTGATCATCCTTCAGTAACATATGGAGTAAATATTGTACATTTCCCTTTTTATTTTATCATAGAAGCCACATCCATGATATATATGTGGCCTAATTCCAGCAGATGTAGTTACGCTACACATGATTCATGAAAAGATGAAACAACCTTAGTTTCTCTTTAACAGAAAGGTATTTCAATGGATGGCCAATAATATTCAAGAGTTTGCAGGTTCAATAGGAGATGTGATGAAGGCAGGGTACACTGGGATCTGCGGTGCACCAGCCGTACACCCCTTCCCCTAGCGAGACACAGAGAACACATGCACACAGACGGTCCCCGTCTTGAGTTTATGGCACCCCTGCGGGCGTATGCCTTCTCAAGTGCCACTAGAGTCCCCTTGGATGTGTCCAGGAGACTCTTCACTGTTGAAAGATATCTGGTCCCACTGTCAGTTGATATTTGGGCTGCAACTCACAATTATTTTCATATTCGATTAATCTGACGTAAATGTTTTCAATGTATCATTTAGTCTAGAAAATATAAATAAAAGCAAATGCCATTACAAGTGACAAAGTGAGTCCAAGGTGATTTCTTAAATTTGCTTGCTTTATCTGACAAGCATCCAAAAAAAAATAAAGGATTCATTTTACAATGATCATTTGAATTTCTGAAGCATCAAGCAGCAAATGTTTGGTGTTTGTGCTTAATATATGACCTAAACGATTTATCGATTACACATTGTATTCAATACATCTTTTGACTAATCGATTAATCGACTAATATTTGCAGCCCTAGTTGATTTGTTGTACCCTTACCTTTTGTTTAAAAGTAAAATTAGTGACCAAGGAGAGGGGGAGAGAGAGGTCACCGTTGTAGAGATTGTTTCTGCTTCCCTCTCTCCAGAAAACACATTTTCTTTGTCATTCAAGTGCTATTTGAAATGTGATTTGTAGCTTTGAGGCATAAAGACCTGTGTTGCATTTGTCTATGAATAGAATTGAGTATCTTTTGTCTTCAAAAGTTGTCTCAAAACATTTTGCCATTTTCACCAAGTCAGCTAGCCTATATTTAGTTGCACATATATAACTGTACACGGCTAGCTACAATATTTGCGTATTGGTTTCAGTATGGATGCCGGGGTTTATTTTAAAAGCTGTGAATTGAATTTGTCTTTGCAGTATGTGGCGACGTCCACGGCCAGTTCTTTGACCTTATGAAGCTCTTTGAAGTGGGCGGGTCCCCCAGTAACACACGCTATCTCTTCCTCGGCGACTACGTAGACCGAGGATACTTCAGTATTGAGGTAAGGACTCATGTCGCTACGCTAAAAACAGCTGCCGCTTGCTTGCTTTGGGTGTGAATGACCGGTTAGCCCGCCATGCTAGAAGCCCTGTGCATATTCTAAAGTCATGAGGTCACCTCTTGGGTTTTACTGTCTGCTGACAGCAAAGACTCCTAGCTATGTGTGAGAGCCGAGGGGCCAACACAAATATTTGTCAAGATGATCTCTGGATGATGGCTGCGTGGTTTTTTCTTTCACGCTGAACTTTTCACAGTGCTACTCATGTGTGTGAAAGGTTTTTAGTTGTGGTCGTTTTGTCCTTGGAATTAGACGTGTCCATGCGTGATTGACTGATCGTGTCTGTATAAATGGGCCTCTTTAAAAGTGGCCCTGGTGGGTGATATTCGCTCAGTTTTTCATCAGCCCGAGGATAACATCAGCTGCCATCTCGATGTGCCATCATAGTCTGTCTCTGCACTGGCTGTGGCCTCAGGCGGTAATGTCAATTTGGGCCATGTCATTCTTATCTCATTAATGGCAGTGATGATGATGATTTTAGAAGTTAAATTTCCACTAAACTAGGACTAGAGGAAGATATTTCCCATTCACAAAATATAGTCCGACTCCGAGTGTTTCTAGTCCACAGAGGCAATTGTTTTTTTGTCAAGTGTTAAACTTCAAACTAGCGGCTCCTGGTACCAAACCAAGCAGTTTTGCTTTATGAAAACAAGACATCACCCCATCGCTATGCTATCTAAACTGAAGTAATATATTCTCTGTGGCACTTTGCTGCACTCTGCTGTTTTTGATCAGAATCATATGTGTAGGGGTTTAGCCCCCCCATTACTTTAGCAGAAAACAGGGAAGTTTTGAGCTGAGGACAACATTAGAGCGTACACGAGTCGGCCCATTCCAACAGCTGCCGCTTGATGTGAAGCGATCAAACACGTCAAAACAACCGCAATGCAGAGCCGCTGGCTGTGAAAACAGGTGTTCCCTCCCCAAAGAAGCATTATTATGAATATGGTGCATTATCACACATAATTTGATAGAAAAGCAGCAATATTATGGACAAATTAATCTTTCATTACATCTCATCATGAATAATAATAAACATTTGTCGTTATGGAGGCAAACGTGCTAACAGAGTGTATGGCCGTTGAGTTTGTCCTGTTCCTGCCCATGCCCGGTGCGTGGTCCGTGGGTCAAACAGGAGAGTGGACTGCTGCCCCGTGCTGACAGACTGTACAGCCGTCGTACCATACCGCATATCGTTCTTCAGGCTGAGGGGGGGGGGGGGGGGGGGCTTTTGATGGCCGCTGGGCATCGGCGGGTTTGCGGAGGTGGCTCAAATGTCACGGATAAAAAGCAGGTGGACGTGAAAGAGCATAGAGAATGATGCGTCGGCCCCATGTCGGCCCGCTCTCCTTCTCTTGGTTGTCGACGTGGTAGTGGACGAGGTTAGTGTTAGGAACTGACTGGCGCGACCCATGACAAAGGGAATCATAACACATTGGAGGATCGCCCGTGCAGATGTTAAGAGGGAATCTTTTTTTTGTCCATTGAAGAAGAAAATGAGGCGGCGGGGGTGGGGGGGTGGGGTCATAAGAAAAAGGTTTTCCAAAGGAAGCACCTTTGTTGTGTGACTCAAAAGGCCGCAGAGCATGCCCGACTAGCACAAAGGGCCATTATAGGAAAATGGACGGTGGTGTGGTTGCCTTGGTAACATAAAGATTGACCCAGACTTTTTGAAGGTGGCGTAATGCCTTGTGGTGGCGGCAGGAATTTGTGGGGGTTAAAAAAACGGGGAAAAAAACACACATCTGATCCTTGGTTTAAAAAAATGTTTCCATCCCTTCCACCCTCATCTGCCCAGGATGTCTCTCTCTCCGGGCCCCCAGTTCAAGTGCACATGACTGGGCTTGATACGCTGTAGGGGCTGGGTGGCTTTCAAGTAGAGCCAGCTAACGTTAACGCTGCTGCGCGGAGCTCCAAGGCCATTTGCTTATTGTCTACCTCCCACGCTCCCGGCAATTCGAGAGCCAGAGAGAGGGAGGGGGAGTTGGAAAGAAAGAGAAATGAAGAGGGAGGGATAGAAAGAGATGGGGCGGGGGGGGGGGGGGGGGGGTGGATGGAGAGAGAGAGGCGAGTTTCCATCCACTACAGTAATGCGACTATTAGGAGTTGGTTCGTCAAGATAAGCAGTAGGTAGTAGTAGCGCTTATTCTCCAGTCAGCTGCCATTATAGCACTGCAGAAGAGGAGGGCGCAACGAGATGACGTATCAAAAGAGCGCCATTTTATCTTGAATAACGGTCAGAGAAGCCAGTGTGGTAGTAGACCCCTACCACACGCCACCCAAGTGGCTTCGCAGGGCTCCTCAGCGAAGCTCCGTATAACTATACCTGACACAGGACATTTGTCGATGTCAGAGAAAAGCGGTTTATTGAAGTCGGCAAGATGGTACCAGCCAGATCCGATGGCGCATACTGTCATGACGGAGCTCTTCCCCCCTGAGTGTGTGTGTGTGTGTGTGTGTGGTGATGGCTGGTTTGTCCTGTGGGCCTTGATTACTCATGCACCACAGGTGTGCAGCCTCACCCAGCACCAGCGCCTAATCAGTCTGGCTTGGGCCAGGTGACGCTGCTTAAACCAGCTATCAACCGCACACAATCAAATCGCACACCGCCGATTTTCTACCTCCCTCAAGCCTAAAAACTTTTTTGCGATATTTCGAGAAAGAGAGAGAGAGACAGAGAGAGAGAGAGAGAGACTGAGAGAGGGAGAGACTGAGAGAGAGAGAGACTGAGGGAGAGACTGAGAGAGAGAGTGACTGAGAGAGAGAGAGAGAGAGAGAGAGAGAGAGAGACGGAGAGAGAGAGAGAGACTCCGCACATTTAATGGCACTGATGTGGATACACACATAAATGTACACACTCTCTCTGCTTTGTCTGTGTTATCTTACACAAGCCCACACCTGCTTCACCACCACCACCACCACCACCCCCCCCCCCCCCCCCCCCCCCCCCTCCCCTCGGTTACCTTGGCATCCCGTCGGCCACACTTAATGGCAGGCGGCGGTGGTACTCGCATGTTAATGGGTGGGAGGAGGATGAGGAGTGGGCCTGATGAGCAGTGTCTTGTCTGAAGCCCCCCAGCTCATTTGGATTGTAAATGTTTCGCCCGCTTTCATACGGCCGTCCTTGTGGCCGATGTGACCCTCAATATCGCTCTAGTTTACGCTTCAAAGCGTCTCTTGCGGTGTGTTAGTTGTGATTGGAGTTGGTGGGGGTGTGGGGGGGGCTATTATCATATTCGGTGGACAAAAGCCCACTGACATTTTATATTATGTATATGTGTGGGTTGCTGTGTTTGGGTACAAAGTAAAGACCGGTCTGGTCTTCGTGACCTTTTATCCTCGTCTTATCTGCTACTCATATTTTGTATATGGTTATATTTTCTGCAGTCATTTATTTTACATTGTGTATCTCTTTTAATTTACGGTACTGTACTCTTTGCTGTGACACCCGACTCACTGGTCTGGGAATAATAAAGTACAATCTTATCCAAGCATGCCATGGTGTTTTTATGTTGGAAACCAGGAAAATTCAATGGTTCTTTATGCTTTTTTAAACATTTTCTAGCTGGAATTGTATGGAGTCAGAATAGTGTCATCATTCAAACCTGAAAAAAAAGGTTTCAAAGGCTTGTAAGTCTGTGTTTGAAATCTCAACACCTTGTAAAAAAGGTTTTGCACCACTGAAAAAAGAGATTATAGCCTGAAAAAAAAAAGTCAAACATCTGCAAACATGATTTTGTGTTCTATTTTATCTTCTTCATCATTTTCACCAACACATTTTCAAAGCTAAAATGTTTCACAAACACATTTTCAAAGTTTAAAAATGTTCACCAGCGCATTTGCAGAGTTTCAAATCTGACACTGTTCTAACAGTGTATTACTTTGTTTCCCGGTTTTGAAACCTTGTAAATGGGATTCTGCAAACAGCTGTTCAAACATTGAGAAATACGTTTTGAAAGGTTGAATATCTATTTTTAAAAACTTGTAAAGGTGTAAATTTACACCATTGCAATGTATTTTTTCAGAACTTAATTTTCAGCACTGACTTTTCAGAGATTTGACCACACGGGCGCAAGCTTGCGAGTCACGTGATTATTGACACTGTTCTGACGCCGTTCGTTTTGAAACTCCTTTAGCTCAAAGCTCTGAAAACGTGGTTCTGAAAAAAAGGAAAAAAAACCTTCCTGGGGGCGGGACCATCTTGCTCTAAACCTATTGGTTGCTCTCTGCTGAGGCACAGTCCAATCACATGCGCCGTTGACCGGGCTGTGCGGGATTGACAGTGCTCTGCCGGCGACTTGCGTGGTTGATTTTGTTGTCTATTTTCTGGAACCATGGCTGGTAGACAGGCGAGCAATTTTATTCTGTATTGTTTGCGTTCTAACCACCCGCGAGCCTCCTGCGGCTCGCCAAGCTGTAATTTGCAACACGTTCTCATCGCAACTCGTAATATACCGACGGTTTGTCACGCCCCTAGACGTGATACTGACGCAAAATGTACCCTCCCGCGTCTGTGTGAAACGATCTGTGTGAAACAATCTCATAAACCCGTTCGCGGTGGTAAGAGACGAGCAGAGTCTACAGCGTCCGCTCGCAGAGCAGAGTCTACAGCGTCCGCAGTCTACTGTGAAACAATTCACTCCATAGGGTTATGGTTAGGGTTATGGTTAGCGTAATCTATCACCGTGACCTGGTTGTTATTGGAGTGAATGGACTCTGTAGACTCTGCTGGTCTCTTACCACCGCGAACGGGTTTATGAGAACCCCCAGATCGTTTCACGATCTGGTAGAGTCTTTGCCAGCTTCAAAGCAATGAATAACCTACATCAGCGGGTGCTGTGTATGGATCACAAGTTCCGAGTATGTTTATCTTCTCTTCATATCTAATTTTAACATTTTGTGACAAATGGTCTAAATAGTTGATTTATTTAAGTATCGGAAATCTGCAAGGCTGCAATTCCCCTGGTTGGCCGTTGTTCGTCGCCATTTTGCCAGCGTTTGTTGCCCTCCAGGTATCCATGGTAGTCACGTGACCGCAAAGTATGACTATTATTTATGCCATGCGAGCCACAAATTAGTCTACAGCGTCCATTCACTCCAATAATAACCCGGTCACGGTGATAGATTACGCTAACCATAACCCTAACCATAATCCTTTATGGAGTGAATTGTTTCACAGTAGACTGCGGACGCTGTAGACTCTGCTCTGCGAGCGGACGCTGTAGACTCTGCTCGTCTCTTACCACCGCGAACGGGTTTATGAGATTGTTTCACACAGATCGTTTCACACAGACGCGGGAGGGTACATTTTGCGTCAGTATCACGTCTAGGGGCGTGACAAACCGTCGGTATATTACGAGTTGCGATGAGAACGTGTTGCAAATTACAGCTTGGCGAGCCGCAGGAGGCTCGCGGGTGGTTAGAACGCAAACAATACAGAATAAAATTGCTCGCCTGTCTACCAGCCATGGTTCCAGAAAATAGACAACAAAATCAACCACGCAAGTCGCTTGTTAGTCATCGGCAGAGCACTGTCAATCCCGCACAGCCCGGTCAACGGCGCATGTGATTGGACTGTGCCTCAGCAGAGAGCAACCAATAGGTTTAGAGCAAGATGGTCCCGCCCCCAGGAAGGTTTTTTTTCCTTTTTTTCAGAACCACGTTTTCAGAGCTTTGAGCTAAAGGAGTTTCAAAACGAACGGCGTCAGAACAGTGTCAATAATCACGTGACTCGCAAGCTTGCGCCCGTGTGGTCAAATCTCTGAAAAGTCAGTGCTGAAAATTAAGTTCTGAAAAAATACATTGCAATGGTGTAAATTTACACCTTTACAAGTTTTTAAAAATAGATATTCAACCTTTCAAAACGTATTTCTCAATGTTTGAACAGCTGTTTGCAGAATCCCATTTACAAGGTTTCAAAACCGGGAAACAAAGTAATACACTGTTAGAACAGTGTCAGATTTGAAACTCTGCAAATGCGCTGGTGAACATTTTTAAACTTTGAAAATGTGTTTGTGAAAACATTTTAGCTTTGAAAATGTGTTGGTGAAAATGATGAAGAAGATAAAATAGAACACAAAATCATGTTTGCAGATGTTTGACTTTTTTTTTTCAGGCTATAATCTCTTTTTTCAGTGGTGCAAAACCTTTTTTACAAGGTGTTGAGATTTCAAACACAGACTTACAAGCCTTTGAAACCTTTTTTTTCAGGTTTGAATGATGACACTATTCTGACTCCATAGAATTGTGACTTATTTGCACACTTTCATATATTTCCTGTATTGGTCATTACTTGATATCCAGTGTAGGGCTGCAACTAACGATAATTTTTCGATTTTTAAATTATTCATTTTATAATGATCCATGAACCAAACAGTTGAATTTTCTGAAGCATCAAGCAACAAATGTTTGGTATTTCTTGTACTCGATAAATGACCTTAACGATTAACCCACTATGCAACTTTGATTCGATTCACTTTCTGTTGATCGATCAATCGACTCACTGTTGCAGCCCTACTCCAGTGTTGTTTTTCAGTTGACGTCATATTAATTTTTCACATTTGACATCTGCCTCCTCCAGTGTGTGCTCTACCTCTGGTCTCTGAAGATTAACCATCCCAACACCCTGTTCCTGCTGCGTGGGAACCACGAGTGTCGGCACCTCACAGAGTACTTCACCTTCAAGCAGGAATGTAAGTGCTGCTCCCACATTAACACTATTAATTAGAAACACGGGTTGTGTGAGGCAAAACGATGGCCAGCTATTGGTCATCCTCTGTGCCCTGTGCTGCTATGTCTCCACCTCGGCTGGTGGTAAGTGGTAGTCTCTTGGGCAAGGCACTTTAGCCTACGACCAAAGTAGAGTATGACCAATATGGGATTTTTGAAACGGATACCGATTTTAGAGGGGGGAAATTCAGCGATTACCGATATGGCGGCCGATATAGTGAGTTTTTGAGCTGAAATGAAAATAGACCGATTTTGCACCGATATGAATATGCAAAAGTACTCAGAAGGCTGCTTTCTCAAACAAATAACTTTATTAAAAAGAATAACATTATTATACATTGTCAACCAATTCTAGAAATACTGAGAAGATAAATACAAATAAAATGTATAGCTAAATAAACATCAGTACTGTTCCGTATCAGTCAATTGCTGACTATTTTATTACTGCCAGTCAATTTGGGGCCGGTTATAAAACAAGAAGCATAGCTTCTCTGCTTTTACACCTGCCAGGGAGCGCCTGTTGTCCTTATAAATGTTCCTGATTCGTTTTCTGCATTATATGTTCTGTAAAAAAAAATAGTCATATCGGCGCGTAATGGAAAACACATACGCAGATACTGATATGTCTATTCGAAAGGTCTAGCACTGACTTCGATCCCCAATGTCCAAAGTCTACCTGTAGACATCCTTGAGCAAGATGCCTTAACCCCTACCTGCTCCATAGGGAACTGTATTTGAATCCACTGCATGTCCCTTTGGATAAAAGCTTCTCCTTAATGACTAATACATAGATAAACATTAAGTTGTGGGTGCAATGGAAGGAAATGTCTGAACCTGAACTACTAAAACAAAAGTTATACATCAAGAATTGAGGGAAGAATGCAATGTTTTCATGCTATGCTATATAGCCACTGAATAGCCTTGAGATGAGGAGGTTTAGCCTCAAACATGTGAATGGTTAGCTCTCTGGCTTCTTTCGCTACCTTAAGTGAAGAGGTTAGGAGTGTTGAGCTTGCAGTTACAGTTATCTCTATATAGTGATATTCACACCATTCAAAGTGCTTTACATAGTGATTTTTGGGGGTATCGCACCCCACCGACTACCAGTGTGTAGCGCCAGTATCTCTACCACTACAACTATACGGCTTAGCTACCCATGAGCACAAGTCTGCACGTAGGGCCTTGATGACAACAGGAAGTGCTTAATGTCAGCTGATCAGCGTCACAAGAGACTCCAAGCACAGAGGATAAGATAATGGATGCTGAGCTGCTGGGGCTTGACAAGCAACCAGTCGGGATGCTGACGTCACACCCATATGCATGCACACACACACACACACACACACACACACAAACACACACACACACACACACACACACACACACACACACACACACACACACACACACACACACACACACACATATGTATATATATATATATATATATATATATATATATATATATATATGTGTGTGTGTGTGTTTGTTTGCGTACAGGTGTGGGTGCATTATTATGCAAACTTGAGAAATGCAGAATTTGGGAGCTGCAACATTGTCAGATGTGAATAGATTGCTGTCACTTGAATGTGCCTATTCAGTGGTTTTGGGCTGGTGGGTTTGGGCGTGTGTTCCTGTTAGGGGTGTATTTAACTCTAATTAGGTTATAATAAGGGCCTTCATTAGCATGTACTTAGACTAATTGGGGTAGATAAAAAGCTCTTTGCATTAAGTAGAGCCTTCGTTTGACATATGGGGCATGAAAAAGACTAAACTAGATTCAAGCCTGTCATCCCCGGTTTGCATTTGCAAGCATTTATTTAGTGCTCGGGCAGCATTGACGTAGAGACCTTAAAATGACACTGATGTCCTGATTCCCGGGAAATTATTATTAAATTTAACAGCACAAATATATCCTGTTGGCTCCATCCAGTCTAGTTCCAATGCGCACGAGTTGGGTTTGTTGAGCTTATTAAATGGCAGATACGTAATGCATAACACCGCCTACTGAGTTCATAATGACATTTAAACGGTTGCTTCTGATTGGCTTACGTCTGTGGCAAATGAGGTCACCTGTCATACAAACCTATGGTATCGGTTTGAGCTAATCAGAAACAAGGTAAACATTAACCTGAGTTTCAATGTAAATGTATATGGTTTGGTTGTAGTTCCTAGTCCTAACCTGGAAACATTTAAATTGCACTTTGGGTGCACATGGGCAATACTTTTAAACACCAACAACCATTCTGCATTTCCCTGGACGGCTCCATGTGGAAGGTGTGGCCCCCCATCGCTCCTTATAAGGAGTTCCTTCCTGTTGCTTTAATCTGGCTGGTGGCGTTATGCTAAGTAGACTGTAGCCCGTGGTGAGTTGTCAATAGTCGGGTCCAAAAACAAACAGGCTTTGCTAATCACGCCGCAGGTAAAGCTGCAGTCAACGGTTGCTTTCACAACACGAAGAGCCACATTGCACTAAACACATGTTTAAAAAGGAGAGAAGTTGGGTAGATGTCATATTTATTTGTTTGTTTTTTTAACAGGGACAATGCACAATAAGTATATGGCACCAGAGATGGCCCTCTGATGGGCTCATTTAAATCTGTTTGTTGATGAATTCAATGTAAAAAATGTTGCATCCTTGAGCACGATACCCTAACTCATACATGCTCATTAATGACATGTTACCTAAAAACATGTATGTTGTTATGAATAGATTTGTACTTATAACTATACTTTTATTGTACATATAATACTGTACATACAAACAAATACTGTCATTTTCATTGTTTCCTTTTTTGTATTCTATTGTGCGACTTAATTCATACTTTTATTGTCTGCTGCTGTTGTGACCAAATTCCCCCTTGGTTGTGAATAAAGTACCTAATCTCTGTCTGTATCTTTGTATCTAGACAATGCATATTGTCCTCCATAACCTGCCCATGTGTATTGTGTGTCGCAGGTAAAATAAAGTACTCTGAGCGTGTGTACGACGCCTGCATGGAAGCCTTTGACTGCCTGCCCCTCGCCGCCCTCCTCAACCAACAGTTCCTCTGCGTCCACGGGGGCCTCTCCCCGGAGATCAACTGCCTAGATGACATTAGAAAAGTACGTCCGACAAGGCTTCACGGCGCACATTGTTGTAATGAACTGGGAATGGTGTCACAAAGCGTATGTTGTTACTGTGAGAACACAGTTCTGAAAGACTTTCTGTATTAACTGAAATGGGTTCTATTTGCTTTACCTTCTAATTTCATGTAGAAATGGTATAGGGCTTGTACATCGCAATGTCACATGGCACTGACCGCCTCCGTTTTGGAAGCATAGGAGCATTGAAATGTTAGTTATTCTGTTGTTGTATTGTCTGTTGTTTTTTGGGGGTCATTGTTAAATCATTAATTGTGAAATGATTTGTCATTATGGGGAGACCTTGTTGTATTAAAACTGCTATAGCATTTTTCATGCAAGACGTGGCAAAACAAAGTTTTCATTAGCCTAGGTTACGGTATATTTACGTTGGTTTAGGATTTAACAATACTACAACTCTCTTGAGTCCTAAATATGGCAGAGTATTGCCAACAACAAATGTAAAAAGTGTTTTTAGCAAATGCGCAGTATAACACAGGGTCATTCTGGACTATTACATTATTGTGACAAAGCATTGCACAACTACATAATGCATATAAAATACAACGGAAATATATATGAAAAATCTACATAAAATATTAAGTGTAGATATTAAATGCCTGCTGTGCATTATAATTACTAATTTGGGAATGTATGGGTTTATGAACTGCAGTCATCATGAGCTATACAGTAGAGAGCTTTTGAATCCATCCATTGTATCCATAATCAGATATGAGTGTTGACATTCAAACTACCATTCAAATTCCCTTGCCACAACTTTTTTATAAAAATGGATGTATACAATGGCATATTTATTCTTTAGATTAGGGACCACCACATATTCACCATTGTTCACCATTCATATTGGCTCTTTATTAGTCATTATAAAGCACTTATTAATGCATTATTCTGCATGACCATATTCTACAACTACTAGGCCATTAACTTTAATATTAGTGTTTTCCCTCAATAACCTAATTACTGCTTATTGATGGTAAGTAAGGAAGTTGTTGTACATAAATTACAATCTTGGCAACTAGTTAATGGTGAATATGTGGTCCCTAATCTAAATTGTTACCATACTTTTATTTTATTAAAATGTGATTCCTGCCTACGTAAAGCACTGAATGGCTTTTGTGTTTGAAGGGTGCTATAGAAATATACTTGCCTTGCTAAACCAAGGTCCCTGCTGTTCACCGGTAACATTCTTCATGAACCTGTGTGGTGTGTTTGTCTCCATAGTTAGACAGATTTAAGGAGCCGCCTGCATTCGGCCCCATGTGTGACCTCATCTGGGCCGACCCCGGCGAGGACTACGGCAGCGAGAAGACCTCGGAGCACTTCAACCACAACTCCGTCAGGGGCTGCTCTTACTTCTTCAGGTACCAACACCTTCCCCCCCCTCCCTGCCATCACAACTCCCCCTCCTCCATGCCATCATCACCACCACCCCCCCACCCTCCATGCCACCACCACCACCACCCTCCCCTCCTCCATGCCACCACCACCCACCCTTCTTCATGCCATTACCACCACCAGCACTTCCTCCACCACCTCTTCCTCCTCTGTGAAAAAGTGTCACTTCCACTGTCATATGTGCCCATGAGCAGCTTTGTGGAAATGGGTAGCGGGAAGAGTGCAACACTGTGTATCCACTTCTTATAATGCATCCATGCCCAACCCAGCCCAGCCCAGCCCTGGGTGAGGACGATGTCTACATGACAGCACTGAACCCCAGGAAAGGGCATCTTGCTCTGGTGTTCATCTGATTAAACACAGATGGTCCGCTAACGTCTCCCAACTCTCTCTCTCCAGGGAGGAGTGTGGGTTAGTGTAGGACAGAACAAATAACCCGGACACACCCATGGCTCCCTTTCTACCTCCCTTTTGCCTGCCCCTGTAGCAGCCAGCAGAGCTAGTGAAACCCTCCCTGATCTGGCACCATCGCTAAACTCTTGCACCATCGCTAAACCCTTGCACCATCGCTAAACCTCCAGGCAGAGGGCAACACGATGTGTCTGTGGGGGGGGGGGGGGGGGGGGGCGCGTTTCCGCAAAGGAACTATGGAGGAAAAAAACATCCCAACAAATGATTTACAATGATTACATTTAATGTCTACCCCTCCGCACCTCTCTGTCCCTCTTTCTGCTACCAATAATATAATATACCATTTAATGGACGCTTCTCGAACCCCTACCCCTGGCAATGTTAATGCCTGCTCTGCCAGTTGAGCTATTAGCGCAGTCTACTAGCGCAGGACTACTTCATTTGTATTCTTATTTTCATGTGACTTATTATTGGTCTTTTTTTGTTTGTATCATATTGCCATTGGCAAGTGTCTTTGAGTGTCTAGAAAAGCTCTATATAAATTAATTAATCTTATTGGCATCAAAGATGTCTAGCCGTAGTTTTCATATAGATTGTGACAACTGATTGTGGCACTCATTCATCAGAAAATGTGCAGTTGCGATAAGCCAGTGTTTCACCAGAAATGGAGATATTCCTGAGGTTTGCAATGTGGTGTTGGGTTACGGGTTGAAGAAACCCATGGCAATGTGGATCTTCTTGCATTGCTGGCCAGCCAGAAGTTCACTTTTTGAGGTCAGTGGTTTGACTTTGATCTGTATCTGTAACGGGTGTCTCTCTCTCCCTCTCACTCTGGCTTTCTCTCTCTCTCCCGCTCTCCATCTGCCTCTCTCTTTCTCCCTCTCTCCACCTATCTCTCTCTCTCTCTTGCAGTTATGCGGCAGTGTGTGACTTTTTGGTAAACAATAACTTGTTGTCTGTGATACGAGCCCATGAAGCTCAAGACGCAGGGTAAGCATCGCTCTCTCAAACGGTATCGTACGTACCTTCGTCGAAGCTAATGGGCTGACGTCTAACCGCTGATACTTCCAGGTATCGCATGTACCGCAAGAGCCAGACAACAGGCTTCCCGTCATTAATCACGATCTTCTCGGCTCCAAATTACCTTGACGTGTACAACAACAAAGGTTCGCCCCAAGCCCTTTGTTTTTATTTTATTTTCTTCTCTGTGTCTTATTGTATGTCTGGATTGTATTGAACTCACTTCGGTGTGTGGTGTTTGTTTGTTCCTTGCTAGCGGCCGTATTAAAGTATGAGAACAACGTGATGAACATTCGACAGTTCAACTGCTCTCCTCATCCCTACTGGCTGCCCAACTTCATGGACGTCTTCACCTGGTCTCTGCCCTTTGTGGGAGAGAAAGGCATGTGCTCACCTCTCATATTCCACATAAACATGTTTATTATTTTATTTAGGTTAAGCCTCATTGAGGTTGTGCTCCCCTTTACATGATGGATGTTTGTTGTTTAGTCAGATGTGGATATAGATAATTAGACATCATTTTAAGATGATTCCTTATTTGGTCTCTTGAAGTTTCAGAAACTCAGTGCTTCATTTGTAAAGTTGATTAATTTCAGTCACATTCACACATTGGTCAGTTTATAGCTGTCTAAAGCTAAAGCTGCTTTACTCAATGTTGCATGGTGATAATTCCCTAACAACGTAGCAATGCAAATGCACTGCTTCACATGTGAATGTAAATACAGAACATAAATATGATTTATAATCTTAAGTGTCCCTTTCCCCCCTCCCTGCAGTGACGGAGATGCTGGTGAATGTCCTCAACATCTGCTCCGACGACGAGCTCATGTCCGAGATAGATGACCAGTGTGAAGGTGAGAGCCAATGGGAACGCAGGGTGACAGAGCACGGACCTCTACCCTGGTTGCAAGGTCAATTCAATGTTGAGCTCTATGTTAACGGGACAGATTAACTACGTTAACACACAAACAGAAGCTGTTTGTTGTCCTGTGACGCTGGTCCTTTCAACACTCAATAACTCAGCAGGAAACGGAAGAAACCTTTTCATAAGGGACTGGGTCGACCCAACAGGGCTAGTAGGTAGTCCATAATGAGTGTATGGCTAGAAACACATTACTGCCATATTGAGAGGACTCGAGAGTTGTAGTACTGTAAAATCCTAAATCAACGTAAATATACCGTAACCTTGGCTGATGGAAACTTTGACATTTGGTCTTAACGCTGTGTATCGGTCCCAGGTGGGGCGTCAGCGATGCGCAAGGAGGTAATCCGAAACAAGATCCGTGCCGTGGGGAAGATGGCTCGCGTCTTCTCTGTTCTCAGGTACGCGCTTATAGCTCATTCTTTTCTCTTTCCAGCAATGTGCTTTCTCCTGGAAATGCAAAACTCCCTAAAAAGAGCGACCTCAAGTTATGTTTGTGCAGCCCAATCGCTGCCATGAGTCACAATGTGTTTGGAGACCACATAATAACATGAGTCATTTATTTCATTAACGGCGAGACTACCAGCCTGAGTGGAAGTCCACGTCTCCGTCTTGTCCACTATAGGCGCTGTCTGAAATATTGGCTCAGGTTTTACTACACAGATGCACACTGACAAACGTGTGTGTGTGTGTGTGTGTGTGTGTGTGCGTGTGTGCGCGCTTGTTCCAGGGAGGAGAGTGAGAGCGTGCTCACCCTCAAGGGGCTGACCCCCACTGGCACCCTCCCAGTGGGGGTGCTGTCAGGTGGCAAGCAGACCATTGAGACGGGTAGGTGTCATCTGTGCCCTTTACCCCCCCCCCCCCAATCCAACCCACCCCTCCCCCACCTCCACCTCCACTCACCACACCCTCTAACAAAGAATCACTTGTGTGACACACCATGTCACTCCATGGTATACTGGATACTGATGGAGGTGTTTTTACAAATACCATGAACTGGACTTTGTGAGCATGCTTTGTGTTTGTTTTCCCCCAACTCCCCAAATGACCGTCATTGCCTATCGGGCCTACTACACCTACTAAGGGTAGCGACCAGGTGGGATGGGTCTCATCCCCCCACTGGCGGCCATATTGGTTAGTTGGGTGGGGAAACCTAGAGTCTCTGGAGAAACCAAGGAACCTCAATGGAAATGCATTTCCGATATGCTACCCGGGAGGGGAAATGGACTGCAGAACTAAAAGCCATGTGTGGAGTTGTCCTGGTTTCCAACGACTCTAGAAGGTATAGCCACCCAACCAACCGATATGGCCACTTAGAACCACAACCGCAGTCTTTTTTTAAATATCGCCAGCGCATTGGGGAGTACAACCCCCGTTGAAAAACAACAGTGAAACAAACTGGGCTATCGACAAACTAGAAACATATCTCGCCGTAAAAGCTAATGTAAAACACACCATACCAGGGTACATTTTCTCCAATGCAACCTCCTCCCCTCTCTCTCTTTCTGCATTTCTTAAAATAACATGAACGCAAAATATCTAGCGTCAATACAAAACCAAATGCCCATACCCCTCCTCCCCTCCCTGCTCTGTTTACAGCCATGTGGTCGGAACGGGGCACAGGGGACTGGGTCCGGTTGGGTCCCGGTTAGAATGCAATGTGAACCGTAACCTAACAATACTGCACTGTGCATTGGAAGCACCATAAAAGCTGCACTCTGCTATGAGAGTGAGAGGCAGAGTAGAGTTACTGTTGAGGCCATTGTTATGGGGCCAGCCATCCATCGATCGCACATGGCTTCTGCCAGAGCAGAAAATAAATACAAAATCATGAGAAAATCTGTATGAAATTTGACAATCTCTAATATTTTTAGACAAAGATATGACGATTTCTTTTCTCTTTTCATTCTCATAAACAAGCTTCCCTGTGTAAGTGTAGGAATGGAACAATATCATTTCTGTTTTTAAAATCTTCACTCAAAACACTCAAACACAACCCCCGAAGCGGAACCAGCATTTCTGGTTAAGCGCTAGTTGTTGTCAGGGCAATTCTCATCGGCTCAAATCTGTGCCGCCATGTGATGTCGCCTTGTTGCAGTTTGGAACGGACCCGTATGGCCCTGCGATGGGACTGTATTGTTTATCTTCAATAAAACACACCTCTATGGGCCTTATTCACCTAGCGGCCATCTTCGTTCTAACGCTAGCTGGGTGGGGGGAACGAAATGCGGCATTTAGTGTTGTAGAGCTAGTGACTGTGTCCGAAATCATTCACTACTCCCTGCACTACAAAATGGTGAACTCACTATATAGTGGACTGAGTGAGCAGTGAGCGATTTTGGACACAGCCAGCATTAAGAACCAAGATGGCCGCTAGGTGAATAAGGCCCATGCTCATCTATCCATTTGCGATGAGGTAGAGTTGACCAAACAAAGAGCGAAGACTCATCAGCTATTCTGTAATAACCTGACCGGACCCTTTGAAGGGAGGTGGCTGGTCAGGTGGGTTAGCCCCCCCGTCTCCTGTAACAAACTCTGTACTGCTGCCCCCTCTTGATGTAAAGGTCAAACCCCCGCCTCTCTCCGGGTGGAGGACTATGCTCCACCATGCTGTGGAGGTGGACGAGAGGGCACTCAAGCTTTGACCTTCTGGAGAAGGATCTGTTGTGTTAAAGTGGAACGGTCACGTTCGGCTGTTTTAGGAGGGCACTGCTTCATCGGACAAGTGACGTCAAGGAGTTTATGTTGCAGACAACTCTCATATTAGAAAATAGCTGAGCGTGACTATTCCCCTTTAAGACCCTTTCTAGTGCTTTATTTCCCATCAGAAATGCCTCCAACCTCCCGTGCCACTGGGCAAGGCACTGTCCTTACAAGGCACTGTCCTTACAAGGCAGTGTCCTTACATGGCAGTGTCTCTGCATGGCACCAGGTCTCATATCTGGCAGGGGAAGAGAGTATTGGTCCATACACTCATCCCAGTCAGCTCTACTGTGTGAGAGAGCGGACTGTTTCATGCTGTGGTCGTCACAGCACAACACACCCTCCAACAATACACTACAACCATACAAAAAATGTAATTGCTCCACCGATAAAAGATCATTAACCTATCCTAGTTCTGAGAGGGTCTTTATACAATTACATTTTAGCCAAATCGCAGAATTGAGACTAAAAATTCAAAGTTACATGCTCTCGTCCTGAAGCAATTAGGTCTGATTCAAATAGTGTGCTATCATTGAGCTTTGACATTTTTTCAAACCGAATCGCATGGCGTCAATATTAAGATCTTTTGCGCATTAACTTTCCCTGTCAAACATTCCTCCCTACTGTTGAGAGACTCTGTATTTATCCCTCACTCCCCTCTCCTTCCCCCTACCCTCCGCAATGCATTTACACCTAAGCCCTCATAACCCTTTTACACCAATACCTGCTTACACCACCTGTAGGGTGCCTCTCCTCCACCCGAACACACCAGCTCCTCCACCCGAACACAATGTGTCTTTCCATGCAGGCAACGTTATTATCGATAACGAGATGGCCCCAGACACATCCATCTTAACTAATACAATCTGGGAATCTGGAATCAATTGAAATGGATATTGTTTTTTCTAAGCAATTTTCAATAGGAAATTTGAAATATTCCATTTATTACATTTTATCTTGAGTTTGAATATTAAAAATAAGGGTGCAAAGACTAAATATACTTAAGTGAAAATACTCAATGTATTTGCCAAAAGAAAGGAATAATACAAATAATATATAAGGAATAATAAGGCATAGAGGATGTTAATCACAGCCTCAGCAGGACCAGAGACCCATGCGTCGTGGTGCTACCCTGGGGTTATATTTAACATGGGGGGGTATGTCTGTGCTATGGATGCTGGCCTATTTTGTGCCTTATGCCCTTTAACCACCGCAGGGCTGCTGGTAATGTGATATGACTGTTTTTACATTGCTATCTCTGGCTGCCTTTGACGATTCCCCTTTCTTGTCCCCCCCCCCTTCTCTCCCCTCAACAACTGTTATTAACATAGCCACCATTGAGGCGGTTGAGGCAAAAGGTATGAGTAGTTACTTGGGGTCCGCCCCCCCTCCTAGCTTCTTCTTCTTCTGTGTGTCTTGTTCACCCCGTTAAAACAAAACAAAAAAACATCCGCCACTTTTTAAGAGCAACCTTGTACGTTCATGTTTCGTGTTTTTTTATTTTTGTTTTATTATAATCCCCCTGTGTGTGTGTGTGCGTGTGTCTGTGTACGTAATTTCCTAGTCCACTATTTCTCTATGTTAAGATCTATCAAGTGGTTTTCTCTTGCATCACCAGCTGCTGATGGGAACAAGCCTTGCTACTTGTATGCTAGTGCTAGTAAACTTGCTTTATTTAGCCCCATTACACACAGCTTGGTTAGTGTGTATAGCATTGTAGCAACACAAGTTAGGAACGCTCACAAAAGCTAGCAAAATACATTGAAAGTGATCTTCGAGGTCTTGTCTAAAAGTAAAAAGTTATGGTCTCTTCTGCATTGATGTATACGTTTCAGTTGGCCCCTTAAGAATAGAAGCAAACGAGAAGGTCGTGGTTTATAATATCCTGCTCATAACTGGAACATGTGGGGTGGGTGGTGGATGGGGGGGGGGGGGGTGTATCTCTATGTTGAGTGATACACAGAAACACAGCACAGCAGGGTGCTGGGCAGATTGTTGTTGACAAGCAGGTCACATGCTCGGGAACCCCCACCCCCCCCCCACCCCCAGAGGGAAAAGCCCTAAGCCAGGGCCTAGCGAGGATAAGGTCAGGGACCTCACTCCCTGGGCTATTTTCAGAGGCTAATCCTGTTAGGCAGCGCAGTGGCTGCTGCTGTCTCGGTGTCTGCTGCCCCCCACCTGTTGAAGCTGTCCACCACCACCACTGAGATGGTCTTTGAGGTAGCCGGGTCTGGTCTCGAGGCCTTGGGTAGACAACGGAGTGTAGAAACACACACACTTGTGTAGTTTCTCGGTGTGTAGAATAAGGCTGCAACAAACGATCATTTTTTCAATAAATCATTTAGTCTAGAAAATGTCATTAATAATAGCAAATGCCATCACAAGTTACCAGAGTCCAAAGTGATTCAATTTGCTTGAAGAAAAACTAAGGTATTCATTTCATAATGATCCATGAACCAAGCATTTGAATTTATGAAGCATCAAGCAGCACATGTTTGATATTTGTTACCTAAAAGCTTAATCCATTATAAAAAAATGTATTCGATTTCATTTTATGTTGATCGACAAGTTGCTTAATCGACTAATCATTGCAGCCTTAGTGTAGAAATACTGGGAAATTGTAATGGAGGGACGACGTTGAGCACCATTTGACTGTTTAATACTTTGCGTTATCCAAAGCAGTGCAAGACAGTGTTTTTTATTTATTTTTTAATACGGATACATTAAAAACAGTTAATTCAGATACAGGTGATGAAGGATCAGGTACTGGGTAGAATCTTATCCAGGGATGCCTACAGCCAGGTTAGGCAGCAAAAATTGGGGTTCAAACCCAGTACCTTGGTTGGGAGTCCAACACCCGAACCACTAGACTATCCTACCCTCCCCTGGTGATGCAAGAGCCCTTGGTTCTCTCTCTGGATCTCTCTCTGGTTCTCTCTCTCTCTCTGTCTGTCCGTCTCTGTGTTCTCTTTCTCTCTCGCTCTTTCGCTCTCTCTGTCTCTGTTCTCTCTCTCTGTCCTCTGTCTCTCTCTCCCTCCTTCTTTACCTCACTGTTTCTCTCCCTCTCTCTCTACACCTCTTTGTCTCTCTCCCTGTCTAGCTGTAGCTCTCTCTACCCACCAGGTATTGTTGTATAACTTAGTTATGGTATCTTGTTTGATAAACTGAATGCACATCCATGAGCCCTCACTGACAAATCTTGTCTCCTATTCGCACACTTTTCTTGTTGGGGGTTTTCCTCGGCTGTTGGGGGACCTGACCGTAAGTCAACCCGTCTGGTGTTTTAGTGTACACACACACACACACACACACACACACACACACACACACACACACACACACACACACACACACACACACACACACACACACACACACACACACACACACACACACACACACGGTGTCACTGTTTTCCTGTGCATGTGTTGTACTCAACGTGTTATGTGTCACTGCATCGAAACACGTCATGTATTGAAACACAAAATCTAAATGCATTTATCAATTTCAGAAATGTATAATAAAGTTTGATTTCGATTGACTCTATTAAAGTATTAACTATTCACAAATATATATATATATATATATATATATATATATATATATATATATATATATATATATATATATATATATATACACTCACCGGCCACTTTATTAGGTACACCTTGCTAGTACCGGGTTGGACCCCCTTTTGCCTTCAGAACTGCCTTAATCCTTCGTGGCACAGATTCAACAAGGTACTGGAAACATTCCTCAGAGAGTTTGGTCCATATTGACATGATAGCATCACGCAGTTGCTGCAGATTTGTCGGCTGCACATCCATGATGCGAATCTCCCGTTCCACCACATCCCAAAGGTGCTCTATTGGATTGAGATCTGGTGACTGTGGAGGCCATTTGAGTACAGTGAACACATTGTCATGTTCAAGAAACCAGTCTGAGATGATTCGCGCTTTATGACATGGCGCGTTATCCTGCTGGAAGTAGCCATCAGAAGATGGGTACACTGTGGTCATAAAGGGATGGACATGGTCAGCAACAATACTCAGGTAGTCTGTGGCTTTGACACGATGCTCAATTGGTACTAATAAGCCCAAAGTGTGCCAGGAAAATATCCCCCACACCATTACACCACCACCACCAGCCTGAACCGTTGATACAAGGCAGGATGGATCCATGCTTTCATGTTGTTGACGCCAAATTCTGACCCTACCATCCGAATGTCGCAGCAGAAATCGAGACTCATCAGACCAGGCAACGTTTTTCCAATCTTCGATTGTCCAATTTTGGTGAGCCTGTGCGAATTGTAGCCTCAGTTTCCTGTTCTTAGCTGACAGGAGTGGCACCCGGTGTGGTCTTCTGCTGCTGTAGCCCATCCGCCTCAAGGTTCGACGTGTTGTGCGTTCAGAGATGCTCTTCTGCATACCTCTGTTGTAACGAGTGGTTATTTGAGTTACAGTTGCCTTTCTATCAGCTCGAACCAGTCTGGCCATTCTCCTCTGACCTCTAGCATCAACAAGGCATTTGCGCCCACAGAACTGCCGCTCACTGGATATTTTCTCTTTTTCGGACCATTCTCTGTAAACCCTAGAGATGGTTGTGCGTGAAAATCCCAGTAGATCAGCAGTCTCTGAAATACTCAGACCAGCCCGTCTGGCACCAACAACCATGCCACGTTCAAAGTCACTTAAATCACCTTTCTTCCCCATTCTGATGCTCGGTTTGAACTGCAGCAGATCGTCCTGACCATGTCTACATGCCTAAATGCATTGAGTTGCTGCCATGTGATTGGCTGATTAGAAATTTGCGTTAACGAGCAGTTGGACAGGTGTACCTAATAAAGTGGCCGGTGAGTGTATATATATATATATATATATATATATATAATTATTATATAATTATTTTTTTAATTGGTATAATATAAACATGAGATGGGAAGTTCAAATATATGACTTTACTTGTTTAGCATCCACTCTGAATACTTCTGTATATGTAGTTGTGTTAAGTCACTGTGTTGTGTTCTGCTTGCAGCCATCCAAGGCTTCTCGCCCACGAGGAAGATCCGTAACTTTGAGGAGGCACGCGGCCTGGACCGCATCAATGAGCGCATGCCGCCGCGCAAAGACGGCCAGCAGCCCTCCGACGCAGCCATCGCCAACAAGAACGGCACGGACGGATAGGAGGGGGTGGCACGCCATCTTACCCCACCGTACCCCATAGAACCGCCGCTCACGTATTCCCCCCCCCCCCCCCCCCCACACACACAGACACACAGACACACAACTCTCGCTCTCCTCCTCTGTATTCTCTACTGCTCTTCCCCTCTCTTTATATTTCTCCGTCTCTCCTTCTCTTTCATTGTATATCCTATTTTTCACCATCCCTCTTTCTCTCTGTATATCTTCTCTGTCTCTCTCTCTCCGTCTCTCCCTCCACTCTACCCATTTTTCTCTCTCTTTCTCTGTTTTGCTCTTCTCCTGTGAAAACTGACTGTCCATTTACTGGGACGACTGCAGTTGGACACACTAGTGGAAATGACGGGGGGGGGGGCGGAGGGCGGAAAAAATAATGAAGGATGTTTTTAATTGTTGGAAGATATTAACGTGTGGCGTAAGAGGCTGGGATGGGGTATCAACAAATAGATTGCTATTTTATTTATTAAAAGAGATATATTAGATATATTCTGTGTTCTAGCTACAAAACTACGAATGAAGACATTTCACGGTTGTTCTAATGTATACTCTTCACCCAAAAGGTTAATTCTAGTGGTACAAAAAACTGAACTTGTGGGGGTGGGGGGTGGGAGTGTATTTCATCAAATTGAGTTGACGATGCAACTCAATGCTCTTGTATTGAGGAGTGCAATCGTCCATTTGAAGTATTCTTATGTTTGGGAATGGTAAAAGTGGACTTCACGATAAAGAATACGCTCAAAAAAGCCATGTTTAAAAATATTCTCACAAGCCTGTTGTCCAAGAAGACTTGCAAAGGTACAAATATTCAGTGTTTGCTTCTATATAAATATATATACTGTATATGTGTGTTGCTTGAAGGAAATACGAGCTGTATTGAATTGGGGTGGGAGGGCACGACGTTTATAAGGGAAATATACATTGTAGTATTATATACAAATAATTATTTTATACCTCCAGTGGATGTTTCATGAAGATGTATTCTAATAGTTTTATTCAAAAAATTTGTCACAAACAAACTTAAAAAAAAGGGAATCCCAGAACACTTAAGGTCATCGCGGCTATTTCTCGCTCAGTATTTACTCCGTAACAGGAAGGTGTATTGTGTATATAACGGTTTTCGTTTGTTTGACAACCATTGTCACTTTAAGAGTAACATCTATCTCCTCCTGACTGAAACTGCTCATTGATCGAGTCATAAAATGCTAAAAAAAAAAAAAAAGGGAAGATATTCAGGACATGGGATCGGCGAGTTCTACTTCCAACATGGCCGACGCTTGTTGCCGCTTGGTTGATTCTGTGTGCGTAAAAGAAACCAAACAACATGCCCCATTCTACCACTTGGGACGTGGAGCATGACTTGTCAACCCTCTGCACTCTTTCTCCAATGCCGTCTCTATTCTGGGAACGCTGAAGCCAAGCATCGTGCTCAGAGGTGGCGGAAGGAGAAAACAGGAACGGACTAGGACTTGTTTTGGGTTGCTTCAATTAACGGTCTTGGACCACAGGACGGGAACACTTTCCCTATGAACTGAAGGAACTGCTGGCTATGTTGTCCGCGAAAAACTGGACTCAAGTTCTTGTTTATTTGTTTAGAAAAAAGAAAGTCTGCTTAGGCTATTCTACCCAGGCAGGGGTCTTAGTTTTGATTTGATATTGTTGCTTTGTGTCGGACACTAAAAAGGGTTTGCTTCCGTAGCTGTTTTGTTTCATCTTTACTAAGAGCTGTGCGAGTAACTCCATCTGTTCTTGATTATGTGCAGACGTATTTTCCTTTTTGGTTTTTAAAATTGTGATGACTACTGTATGCGCAAAGGACAACAGAAACACTTACCTTTTTAGTTTATTATTGATGGCCATACCCGTACCCTGGTGTGAGTCATTCACAATTTGTGGTTTAATTTTTTATTCTTTAAAAGGTACCGTTGCTACCAACTGCCTATCGGAACTCCTCAGCAGTACTGTAAAGATTTCTATTACGCCAGACGGCATTTTAAAGAGCAACTACACCATGGACCACATCTGCGAGTTTGCTGCCACCTAGAGGTCAAAATCCATAGTACTCTAAAATATATAATTTTATCAGTATATTTATTTTCATTTTTTTAAACCAATAATTACTTTCTGTGAATGACCTTGACAAATGACAAAAAACTTCCATAACATAATAGAATTATTTTTTTCGACATTTAGGCCTATCTCTGTTAGTGTGGTGTGACTGTTCCTGGTACTGTGTAAGGTATTTATTACTACCATTACAGTTAATATATCGCAATCTCTCAATCTTTCGGTGACGGCAAACTCCCAAGTGAACCTAACAGGTGGTGGTGCTGATATAGACGATATTTCTCTCTCTCACACACACACACACACACGCACGCACGCACGCACGCACGCACGCACGCACGCACGCACGCACGCACGCACGCACGCACGCACGCACGCACGCACGCACGCACGCACGCACGCACGCACGCACGCACGCACGCACGCACGCACGCACGCACGCACGCACGCACGCACGCACGCACGCACGCACACACACACACACACACACACACACACACACACACACACACACACACACACACACACACACACACGACCCTTTAAGATTTGTCCCGGCGGGGATGCGAACATATGACCAACCCCACAACTGGTGCTTTGACACACCTGACTGTACTTCTGTTGTCTTTCTGTTGCTCAGGAAAGAAGGGAAAATAAGAAGAAAAAAAAGCTTTAACATTTGCTATTCTTTTGTGACTTTAACCTTTTTATGTAAGGCATCTGCGCCCATGTGCCATGTCACCTTGGCCACACGTGTAAATGCCAGTGCGTATGTGTGTGCGTGTGTGAATTTTGAAAGGATTGATTTCATTCAAGACAACGGAGGGGGTTAAATAAAAGTACTTTCAGTCCACTACCTTGCAGCCATACTTTAAACTTTACACATTTTCTTAAAATATAGCCGTTAATCGTCGTGTTTGGTAAACTTCTTAGACAATCTAAGCTCTTAAGCGTTTTGAGTTGCATTGGAATTGAAAACATTGGGTTTTATGTGTTTTGTTTTTTATTTTTACAAGATGGCGGCCGTGTTGGCTGAGCATTCCTGTCGTGAGGGTCTATAAATATCTCAGAATGTAAATCATCTAAAAAAGGGAATGATTTAGAGTGTTGTATTTTTCATGGGTGGCCATGATCTCCATCTAGATGTATTACTTGAAAAACAAAAATTCAAATACAGCAGTTTTTTTTTTGCCCTTCCTTGTTATTTCTTTCCCAGAGTGGAGATGCGGGGGATTCAGGGTTCTATCCCGTCTGACTCAACTGGTAGAGCAAGGCATTAACACTGCCAGGGTTAGCAGTTCGATTCCTGCTGGGACCACCCATGCTAAGAATGTATGCACTCACGGTATTGTAAGACACTTGGATGGAAATGAAATATTGCCCTGTGCTCTACTAGACTCCCATCAAGCGTTTAATACGTTTTTTCCACGATGCCACACAGCAACACAAAATGCACAGCTTGGAGGATAGAATGGAGGATGTACACGTTTAATGTTTTCATGTTAAATGTGAAAAAACAAAATGCAAGTTTAAAAGGTGATTGCACAGCAGGTCCATATGTAACTGAAACTAAAACATTTTGCTGTAAATTATGTAAAAAATGTCAACATTTTGTTGAAAAGGACAATCTACTTTGTAGATAAGTCATGCATATAAGTGTGCTTTTAGCTAATGAAGGCCATTGACGTGGTGAAAATGCATAACATTCCCCATATATGAAAATATAATATCCACATTTGTATGCTAAAATAAACACTACACACAAAACCCTGAACAAAGTTCTTGGACATACAGTTAATTTGCAGTATATTAATATTATACATCTATATCTTATGGCAGTGAGAAATAAATACATTAAAAATATGGCTTTAATTTAGGGCCAGTGTTCCCACTGGCTTATTCCCTAGTAAAAATAAACCCCCAGAACAAGTTGACCCTAACCCCCACCCACTGGTATCACAAGTGCTTTTTGCATAGCTCCCGCCAAACCCAGCTAGCTGGCTCAGCTGTCTGCTTCGGTTGGTTTAGTGCCCGAGTAGAATTGCAGAGATAAATGTTCATAACAGGATCCCTGAAATATAGGGCTTTTTTTTTGAAGGGCCCCATATTTGTGATGTTATACATCTTCATACATAAGATCATACATCTTGGTGGACACTGCCATTTGTGATATCACTAGAGGGTAGATTTTGAAATGGCATGTAATGGCGAATCAACGTCACACCTGGTGGTAAAATGGGGGTCCTTCCTTCCTTGGTTGCCCTCCACTGAGCAGGCCGGCAAGTAGACCCATGTTAATAGCACTGTTTGGTAGCATTGTGCTAACTAGCACGATCACACTTTTGGTGGCGGTACTGGTCTCAGAGCCTACAGGAAAGAGCAGAAAACAAACAGTACCGTGGTTATAGTAAGCAAAACTATTATTGTATATATTCTAGTACAAGCATTGCCAGCTTGGCTTGCTGAGGTGCACTAAACAAGTTGCTAAAAGCGAATGTACTTAATGCAAGTTACCTGGCGTGCGGCTACATAGCTCGGTGGGGTGGGTTTAGGTCTGTTCCCAGCGGGAGGGGGAGGAGGTGGGGCACCTTTGGGCCGGTAAGTTTGCACCTTTAAAAAAAAAAAAAAAGCGTTGAGGGGTAAGCACCGACGCTACGGCGATGTAAGATGGAGACATTTGGAGAAAGGTGTGATGTGGTTACCGTACCGGTGGAACAGTGCTTTGACTGGGGGCGCCGATGTGACCGCGGAGCCCAGGGTTGTCCCCTTGACGCGTCTTTTTCTGGGTGTTCACTCTGTTGAATGGGACAAATTTGCTTATTCAGCGGCCGGACTTCCCATGGTTTCATTTCACTTGGTCTTATTTGCAGTTCCACATCCCAAACACCTGTATGATGTTAGTAACTCACGTCGGCAACATGGGGTTCTTCCTGCGCTTGTAGAAGATCCCTATGATCACGGCAATGACCCCCAGCACCAGCAATGACATGACCACTGCGATGGCAATCACAGCTTCTGCAGAGATTGGGTGAACACAGAAGGTCCCAGTTAAAAAACACAGGATCTCACTGTTCTGAGTGCTTTATTAATCCCAATGGAAAATGTTACTAACACAGTTGTGCTGCTCAAGATATAAAAATAATAATATAAAATATAGGCCAAGTAAAAACACAAATGCAGGAAGGCAGTAGAAAATGTGAAACGCCGTATAATCTCTATATATGCTACACAAATGTAAATAAATGGACAGAAATTAGGAGTAACGGTTCAGGTGAGTCACGGTTCGGTTCGTGTCACGATTTTGGGTTTGGTACTATATAAATGTGTAATATATGGGAGTGATCATTTATGATGGCACACATAAATGACCCTTCCCTCTACTTAAAGTACTTGGTATATTCCAGGTCGTACCACTGGAGAGCTTGGTGAAGCTCTGGTCCTTGGAGTCGCAGGTCGGGGCCATCCAGCCAGGCTGACACTGGCACTCTGCCAGGTGGTTACACACCTGAGGGGACATGTCCACAAATATGTTACTTTTATTTTATTTGTTCATTTAACAGGGCCAATGGAAATTCATTGACTGTCCCAGAGTTAGCTAAATAGCTCAATTTCATCAGTAGTCCCTGGGCAGGCAAATCCCTAAGAATTATGGCAAATGTTATAATTCAGACAGGGGTACAGAGAATAAACAAACAAACAAAAAAAAACACTTTCCATGTGGAACATTAGATCATAAAAAAAATGGAATGCTCTTTCAGCCATGATTTCAGTTGTGATTTAAAACCATCAAAGAGAGAGCCGAGGGCTGGATTTCCATCTGTCTGTTGATCGCGATTCGCCTGGTGCTTCCTGCTAAATCTCCAGATGTTTTCCTCAAAAAATGTGATTGTTTACAGAGTGAAGTTCGTGCCTTTAATGACACTGAAGCAGCTCAGCCGTCCCAACTGGTCCCAATTCCACAATGCTCCTGTATCATGCCACAGTACTGCTGGTGCTCGAAGCTCGAGGGATCAAGAAACAAGTTTTGGATTCCAGTCTGTGTGTTATCCCCGCATGCTCTCCATTCACTTCAAACTGCTTCAAAACAGTACAAGTGTATTGCAGTCCTGCAAGAATGACTTACAACGGTGTTTTTCGAATGGGGGTATGCGTACCCCTAGGGGTACTTTGAAGGATTGCAGGGGGTAATAGTTTTACTACTTTTTATCTGCTGAATACCACTTAGATTTATGTCCATCTGAATACTTATTCAAGATCGGGAATCTTTCTAATGATTGACAATCATATGTGAAGCACAGCGCCACTTGTACTCCAACTGTATGTTTTCACACTGTTTAATTTAATTCAGTTCAATGTTCATGTTTATAAAACCCAAAACCCATGCAAATGCATTTCCCTCCCCAAAATGTTTAGCGCCGGTAAAGGGGGCCCTTGGCTGAAAAAACTGTCTTTAGTAAAAAAAATAGTTTGAGAAACCCTGACTTACACCATGGCCGGGGCATTTGGCTGAGCAGTTGGTGGCTCGGTAGGCTGTCTGCAGGTCCACACACTCGTTCTCGCTGCACACCTGCAGAAGAGGGTGATAAGGAGCGTTAGAGCCTCAGTCCTGGTAGCTGGTCTAGGTGGACCGTACAGACCTGGGGGGGGCCTGGGATACACCTCAAGTAGTCTGGAGGCCATCTGGGCTGGGCTTCGTCGTCGTAGCGACTACAAAGTGTTGTACTTGTAGTTGTACATTTGTACACTTCTGTACATTGAAAGACAAGGCGAGTCATGTACTACAAACATAGTGGTAACACTAAATGCAAAAAAAGCTATACTACCAACGGTGAGTCTAAAATAAAATGTAAAATACAAGGTGCTGAATAATGTTGAATTGAGGGAATAAACAATATTTACGATGACAGTAGCCAAGACTGGACAATAAGTGCCACATGACTGAAGCATTATGGGCATGTGTGTGCAGACGGAGAGCCAGACCGCCAGCATACCTTTCCCTCCGCACACATGGTGCCTGTGTCCACCTGACCATAGTCACTGTTGGGGTCTTCAAAGAACGCCGCCTTGCAGTCGGAGAAACTGACCATGCGTCCGTAGTTGGGGTCCGACTTCCCGCCATGGCAGAAGAGCTTACCGCACATCACGTCTCTGCCACACACACACACACACACACAAATTAGCATAATTATTAATATTGTAGCAACCTAGAGGCGTTTAAAATGGAAGAGGCTGAGGCATACTTCCATTTCTGGTCTTGACGTTATTGATCAGCAACAATTACCGAATGTAATATGTCTTTAATTTGTTTTCAGTGGTGGAAAGTAACTTTGTACATTTACTTTAGTACTGTACTAAATAAACAATTGGAGGTACTTTTACTTACTTATCTGACAGCTAGTTACTTTATTCAGAATAACGATACAAAATATAATCAAATAAATAATGTCAAGAATTTATTGGTCCCCCCCAGGAGGAAATTCACAAGCTACCCAGCAGTATGTAAAGTAATATATAAAACATATCAATACATTTAAATGAGCTCTACTTTTACCAGCTGCAACATTAAAAGGGATGACCACATTAATGCATCAATAAATACAGTATAATCCAATAATATAATATAAAGTATTCTGAAATGGACCATTCTGCATAATGAGTATTTTTACTTGTGTTACTTTAAGTATATTTTGCTGCTAATACTTTTATACTTTTACTTAAGAAACATTTTCGATGCAGGACTTTTACTTGTAACAGAGTATTTCTACAGTGGTATTACTACTTTTACTGAAGTAAAAGATCCGAGTGATTTTTCCACCACTGTTTGTTATGTAGGCATAACTAAGCAAAATCTAAATCTTCACCAGTACCCTGAGGGGGGTGCAGCTTGGTTTCTACTCACTGGGACTGGCAAGGGATGACTTTGCCACTGGGGGGCCTCTTGCAGAAGGCGTAGTAGGTACCACGCGTGTTCTGGTTGTAGCAGTACTGCCTGGCCACTGTCGCAGCTGAGAGAGGGAGTAGAGGAGACGCTGGTTACACCCACAGGTTTGTTGCCTTTCTTCAATCCAATTCCTTGGAGGAACCTTAAGACTACAGCAGGAGGTTGGACTCTCCAGGCTGAGAGAGACCCTGTTACTCTGCTGGTGTCTGGGTTGTATTCCTCAGCACTTCCAGATGTTTGGCTGAACATACTAGCGGACAAGGGCCTGCAATGTCCACCTCTGATAATAAATGACTCCACTTCCAAAGGAAGACTTTCGAGAAGATCTGTTCATAGAAATGTGTGTTTCCAACAACACAAACTAAAATAAGATTAAAGATTAAAAACAACTTTCGAATAATCACTGTTGAATACATTGCGGCGCAAATTCAAAAATAAATGAATATTGAATCTTGGTAAAGTGGGACAGTAAGTGACCTATTGCAGTAACCCGGCTTCCCCTACTGTGCATGTAAAGTGTAAACGCAGCGAGAATAGTCAGTTCGTAGCGGTTCGTTCCCATACACCTACATGGCCCGTACATCTTCACACACTGGTCCGCCTTCTGGGGACACTGTCCGTTGTAACAGTAGCCGTGTCCCGCATCGCAGGGCAGGCCGTTGACGGCAAACATGTTCCTGGGGCAGACGTTGCTCGTCCCGTCGCAGTACTCGGGCAGGTCGCATTCGTCCTGCTTGTGACGGCACTCTGTGGTGTGAGGTTGGATCTGTGGGGAAAAGAACACAATTGTTCATTTCACTAGCCACATCTCATGTTCATACGTTAATATGTAGCCGATCCAACCCCATGTTTACTGATTTTGAGAATGATACCAAGTTATAGGCATATATGAGCGCCATTCATGAAGCCGTTAATAAGAAAGCCACTAAAACGGGCTGGGTATCACATTTTGATTACGTGTCAATGTATGCACATTTGGAGCATATAGGAAGCATTTGATGGGAACTATCTATATATTCCTAAATCATTACAATAAATAAATAAATACCGGTAAATAAATAAATGAAAATCTAAAACCAAAGTGGAGGTTTTAATTAATTCAAGGTGACAATATAATATTAATTACCCAATTCTCATCTCAAACATCAAATGTAATTTTAAGTCTGAATGATTGCCCTCGATGCACATTATTATTATTATTATTATTATTATTATTATTATTATTATTATTATTATTATTATTATTATTATTATTATCCATTGAATTCAGCAGAAAGTGTTGATGTTGTAACATGCTGCAATATACAACTCCATCACCAGAGGGCTCCACTGTCAGGGAAGTTGGTAGGGGAAAGGTAATTTCTCCATCAGACTCACCTTGCAGCCCTTGCAGCATTCTCCGAAGGCGCAGTCCGAGCCCGTGGTGAGCCTGCATGTGGTGGCGTTACAGCACGGGTTTGTGCAATCCTACATAAACACACACACATTGTTAATAGAGGAGCTCCATCAAATTAGCTCACCCCATGTCCTTTATTTATCGTCTCTCCAGACGATAAAAATGACTGCCTTATTGCATGCTGCAGTGGATTTACTAATAAGAATTCATACAATCAATGACATTACGTTAACGCTGTGCCAGATGTGAAATACCAGTAAGTAGGCGACGACATGAGTGGAGTGGGTGCTGTGGTGGCCAGTGTGTTTTGACTCCCATTCGAAAGGTACTAGGTTCGAACCCCAATGTCCCCATCCCCATAGCTCCGACATGTACGCCTTTTTGAATTCACTGAGTTGCTTGCGTTGGATAAAAAGTGTGATAAATTACTATGTCTGGCTGAGCAGGGCACAGGGTAGACACGGGGCAAACAATATATTTATCGTCTAGTCTGATCTTAATAATGAACGATATCCTACGTTCTGTCTATACCAAAATATTATTTATGCCATGTTTCTCCATGTTAAAGAGTGTAATTTAGCTACTACCTTTCTATATTATAATAATTTGATACCTCATTTCATTTCTTGTTTCAGTCTGATTTCATCATGTCAAATTCACAAACATTATGACAAATATTATACCTCACGCCATTGTAAAAAAACACATTGACCTATGTGTAAATAAATAACAACGATTACGCCTTTCACCATGCTACACTACAACTCATACCCGAGCCATGTCTAAATAGGCCATAACCAATAGAACTAGTAATAACCTGAACACAGTACATAATAAACTGTACACAACGGGTGGAAAAACACATAGTTGTTGTTTCCAACCAACAAAGTCTGGGTCTTGCAGGATCTCTGCTTACAAAGGATTATTTTCCCTATCTGCCTGAACACGTCTGGGCACATCCACAGCTGGAATGCACTCATCTCTCCAGTTTACACGTTATGCTTTTAAATATCGAAATAAAGTGAATAATGAACTGCACCCCCGCTATTCAGACTGGTGATCCTCTTCATTCATTTACATCAATACTGATTTTGTTGAATTAGTATCTCCACAGAGCGTGTAGCGAGTGTGGATTGAGAGAAACGGCGAGCCCTTAAGCTTGAGAAAATAGACAAGAACAGGCAGGAGATTATTACGGGTGTTAACATAAAAAAATGTCTGCCTCCAGGTTCATATAAGTCGCTGAGCTGCAACATGTCTCCGAGGCCAGTCGTCGGTTTTTAACTGTTGTGTAATGTAAACAGTCTGATGCTTGTCAAAACAGCAAGAAATACTGTACACAGAAGTGCATTGTTCAACCGCTCATTCAATAATTAATGCATAAACCGGTTGAATTACAAGCGGTGCGCATCATAAAATATGTTTGTTATGATGCGCACCGCTACGATAGGATGATAAAACCAACTTCAAAGTCTCAATCCATGTTCACTTCAGCAATAAAAAAAACAGCAATATGCGATACACCGTCACACTCTCACCAACAACGCAAATAAAGACAGATTTCCAATTCCGCTCTCCCAAACGACAGCATGGCCGTTTTTCGTACGGATGCTGAAAAACCGCGTTGGAAAACCTTTGACGCAAAAGGCAAAACGTGCGTAACATCGACACTGCGTGTGCGTGTAGAGTTGACCCGCGACGCGCGCCGGCTCCCAGGTGTGTGTGTGTGTGTGTGTGTTTACCTGCAGGAGGCCGCAGTCACAGTCCTCCCCGTTCTCCAGGAAGCCGTTCCCACACAGGGCCGGCGCCACGAGGGTCTGGTATTCGGGCTTGTTGAGCAGGCACCCTGGGGTCCGGGAGTTCAGGTACTGCTCGTAGTTGGAGGTGCTGCAGCTGCTGAAGGTCTTGGGGACGTCCCAGCTGGGGAAAAACAGCAACGGAAAGACCCACAATTTGATGTTACGTTGATACTCTTTTTATATCTATATTTGGAACAGACAGACGTTGCAGTGATACACCGTGACAAAATAAACCGCCAGTGCATCAGCGGTCCAAACAATAACGATGAATCATTCACTAGCCCTAGCTTGATAGCTGAGACAGACTGAGGGCAGTGTAGGGTGGCTATAGGCAGGGATTAATTTGTCCCGGATCCTGCCAGAACAAGATCTGGGACTTCCCAGATTGGGACCGGCACCTATTTGACCGGTGGTCCGATCACGCAGTGACACCTGAAGCATATGAGCATATCATTTTGTGCACGTCGCGTGAGCTAATTAGTTACTACGGTTACTACGATTTCAGACAGACAGACAGACAGAACACGTCTGTCTGGTTTCAGCCCTTTTCCCCCCACTGTAGCAACCCACAGACCGAAGGGAAACGACAGGGAAGCATAGGGACAGTCAATAAGAGAGAGAGAATTTTTTTAAATTATATATTATTAAATATATATTTTTTAATTCTTTCTTTGGCAATGTTCCCATGCCAATAAATAGCCTGGCTCCGCCCGCCTACGTACTTCCGCTCAATTTTCATTTCACTTCAGCACTAAGGTCTGGCGGTGTTGTATGGCAGAACGATTTCTTTTCCCTCAAATGTGCCTTCCAATCAGCGAACAGGAGGCGCGGCCTGAGAACAGTGACGTAGAGGTCGTGCGCGAATTTCAGTTATAGAGCGTAACAGTGACCGCCCCTTTTTTAACAGCTCCGGTGCCGGAAGTAAATTTCCCATGCATTTATCTCGTCCACTTTTCGTATAATCCTTATAAAAAGAGTATTAAGCCTTTAACCAAGCCGATCGTTCGTTGTGGTAGTCGTGACCATATTATGTTTGATTCGGGATGAGTAGTTCCTCACTCGGTCAACAAAATAAAGTACCTTTGGCTTTTCTTCCGTTTTCCAAATTCTTTTTATGCCCGAATCAAACATAATATGGTCACGACTACCACAACGAACGATTGGCTTGGTTCAAGTCTTAATACTCTTTTTATAAGGATTATACGAAAAGTGGACGAGATAAATGCATGGGAAATTTACTTCCGGCACCGGAGCTGTTAAAAAGGGGGCGGTCACTGTTACGCTCTATTGAGCGTAAGTACGGAGGCGGGCGGAGGCTAATGCTAATGCTCACTGCATCTGCCGTTTGTATACTGTGCGCAACGTGGTTTCTGGCGCATGAAATACGTCACGACCAAACGTTAGCGATTGGTTAAGGCAGATCCAGAGTGGCACTGGGCAGAGCCAATAGGTTTTAAACTTCAACAGCACCCGCCTTCAAGTGAGACATCGTTTGTCTCTACAGCACTGCTAGACCTTTAGTATGAATGTAATGAGTACCAAGGTCTAGCTAGGACTAGGCTAGCCAATAAAGCCCCTTTGAATTGAATTGAAGAGCGAGAGATCAACACAGCGCCATTAGAATAACTCAATTACTGATCATTACGATGCTTTAATTTGGGATCATGTTCCATCCACGTTTCCTGGCCTGCAGTGAGGTGGCTGTGATCGGGATGAGCGTCTGCGAGCAAGGGGGCGGTTCATGTGCACAGTTATCCAACTGACATGTCAGATGACGGACCCCAAAATGTAGTTACACGAAAGGGAGATTACATGCACATGCTTAGAATCAAACAATGTAATGTCTAATGGCAGTTTTGAGTTAACCAATTCTTTCTCACCACGCAAAAATTTGTGTGGTGAGAAAGAATTGGTTAACTCAAAACTGCCAGGTGTTTTCTACAACTCTTTGGCGGGCTAACTTCTATAATGTTAGAGAGAGAGAGAGAGAGAGAGAGAGAGAGAGAGAGAGAGAGAGAGAGAGAGAGAGAGAGAGAGAGAGAGAGAGAGAGAGAGAGAGAGAGAGAGAGAGAGAGAGAGAGAGAGAGAGAGAGAGAGAGAGAGAGACCTCCCCCCTGCTGACAGTGATTATTGTAGAAAATAATGCGTTGACAGTTTAGTTTTAACAGCTAGCACCGGCGTTGTCCAATGGGCTCCAGCCAATGTGGATGTTTGATGCGCCTAACCGAGGGCAGCTAGGTGGCTCCACTAGGGCTGTGCCACATGGAAAAATGGATTATCATGATTATTATGGGGAATTTTACACAATATCGAAAAATATCACGATATGCTCATGAATTCAAAATACCATTCTTTGCAGTCTAACTGAGGGTCATTAGGTGTATGGAAATATATTGGAGCGTTTCGAACCTCACATTTGATCATTTTAAGGGCATATCTTCTAGATAACTTGATATTCTCATTTCATGACAATACAATACCATTCAAAGACGAGAAACGATAATATTGAATCATTGTCCAGCCCTAGGCTCAACGCACAAATGCACTTGCCATGTCGGCAATACACCTTGTAGCCACCCAAGGATGCCTATATGTAGACTACACACATTGGGGTTGAAACCCACAACCCTTGGCACTAGCCAAAAGACCAGTGGTTCCCAAACTTTTGTTGTGAACCCATTTTTAGGTTTGAAAATGATTGCGACCCCAACTTCCACACGCATCGCTTTAACCAACATCTGGCCCGTAACATTAATGTCCCAGTGAAGGCATCGCGTTCCACTAAGTGGTTAGTAGCAGTTAGTAGCAACTCCTGGCTATGAATCATTATGCAGTCTGTTCGTACATACAAGACCTTTATGGGACCTTTCAAACTTTTTAAATGTCTTTTTACCATCAAATATCTATAGCTTATAAGTCGGCAATCTCCCGTCTGTCTGCTTATAAGTCGGCAATCTCCTGGTATGCAAATGGTGTCCTGACCTACAGGTTTCGACTATCCTGGCCCCTGGTTACCTGAGGGCCCCAGCCATGATGCAGCTGTCCCCTGTGCAGGTGCAAGCGCTGGAGTCATCGTGGTTCATTCCCAGGTTGTGGCCCATCTCGTGGGCCAGCGTGGCTCCGATAGCGATGGACCTGTCCGAGTGGTCCTAGGACAGAGAGAAGGACGTTAATCTGTGTTTGACACCCCACTTAAAGGGCCCCTGTGATGTTGATTGGCCATCACAAGCCATTTAAAATACTACTCTAGATATCACATGTTCGTAACCCCCTTAAAGGGCTCCTATTTTACCACCAGGTGTGATGTTGATGAGCCATTACAGGCCATGTCAAAATGTACCCATTAGTGACATCACACATGGGAAATGTCCACCCAGATGTATGATGGATAGATTAGCCTACCCAGTGGACTGTAGCAGCTGGTAGGCTGATCTATCCATCAGACATCTGGGTGGGGACATTTCCCACTTGTGATGTCACTAATGGGTACATTTTCCAAGGGATAATAAACATCAAGATTAAGATGGGTACATTACCCCCTTATTTAACCAGGTGAGACTCATTGAGACCTCCCTTAGAGGCCAATTACAGTTTTTCTCTATTGCCAAAACACAAAACCCAGTACTCTAAACCAAATGACCAGTTGCCTAAACACATTTAGTAAAACTACCCCCCTTTTGCCACAACCACAAACACAATTCACCTGTAGACACTGTTCACAAAACCCATCCCCTTTTTCTCAAAACTCTAAACACATTTTGCCGTGCTAAAACACATTTTGCATATAACTCTGCTCCAATATGCATTGTGAAGCTCATGTGATGCAAAATGCTACCCACAATCAGCAAAACTTGAACACAATGAACATACCTGGTGTCAATCAGTAAACACAACGACTCATAATTGAAAACACCTATTGCAAATGATGTGACCACACCTATATAAGTCAGTGCAGTTTGCTGAAGGTTCAAAAACAAAAATGGATGATCAAGACAGAAGAAGAGGAGTTCGTGTCAGAGGAGGGAGAGGAGCAGGTCAAGGAGGGAGAGGAGCAGGTCGAGGAGGGAGAGGAGCGGGCCGAGGAGGGAGAGGAGCGGGCCGAGGAGGGAGAGGAGCGGGCCGAGGAGGGAGAGGAGCGGGCCGAGGAGGGAGAGGAGCGGGCCGAGGAGGGAGAGGAGCGGGCCGAGGAGGGAGAGGAGCGGGCCGAGGAGGGAGAGGAGCGGGCCGAGGAGGGAGAGGAGCGGGCCGAGGAGTGGGCCAAAGAGGGCGAGAAGCAGTCCAAAGAGGAGCAGGCCAAGGAGGGAGAGGAGAAGGAGGGCAAGCAAGACAACGCATTTTCATTACAGATGAAATGAGAGCAACAGTCATTGACCACGTCATTGTCCACGGCATGACAATGACTGAAGCGGGACAACGAGTCCAACCAAACCTCAGCAGATTCTCAGTGGCCACCATTATTCGGGCCTTCAGAGAACACAACAGGTACTGTATGTAGTAGTTTTTTAGTCACTACACTAGATGTTCACAGTATACAGTAGTATAGTGGAGTGCACCTACATACAGACAAGTGCAATCATGGTTACAGTAAAAGTGTGTACTGCAAGGACCATTTCTGACCAAATGACTATGCTTGTTTCTCTAGAGTTGAAAGATTGCCATTTGCAGGTGGGAGGGCTTCCAGATTCACACCAGCCCAAGAGGTCCTCATTGTGGATATGGTTCGGGAGAACAATGTGATCAGACTACGGGAGATACGGGAGAGGATCATTGGTGACAATTTGAACTTTCCGACCATTGACAATGTCAGCCTGACAACCATAGACAGAGTCCTCAAGCGCCAGAGAGTAAGCATGAAGCAGGCCTATAGGGTACCCTTTGAGCGCAACTCTGACAGAATAAAACACCTCCGTCACCAGTATGTGCAAGTAAGTACAGTACAATCCATGGCCTACAGTACTTTACATGCAATACTATACTGTCGTACTGTAATGTGCTGTATTGACTGTCTTTCTGAACACCTGAAAACGCTATTTGTTTCCACAGAGGATGTTCGAGTTGGAGTCCATGGCCAGACCCCATGAATTTATATTTGTGGATGAGGCTGGCTTCAACCTCACAAAAAGGAGGAGGAGAGGCCGTAACATCATAGGACGGAGAGCTATCGTTGATGTGCCCGGCCAACGTGGAGGAAACATCACTCTCTGCGCTGCCATGAGTTCTAGAGGGCTTCTCCACCGGCATGCTGAACTTGGTGCCTACAACACTGAGCGTCTCCTCACCTTCCTAGGAGAGCTCAGAGATGTTTTGCATGACAATGACCACCTGAATGCTCGGCCAGCAGATCACCACGACCAGCAGATTCCTGGGCCAGCTGATCTTCCCATATACGTCATCCTCTGGGACAATGTTAGCTTCCATCGCAGCATCCAGGTCAGAGAGTGGTTTAACATCAATCAGCAATTCATTAATGTGTTTCTGCCACCCTACTCTCCGTTCCTAAACCCAATAGAGGAGTTCTTCTCATCATGGCGGTGGAAGGTCTATGACCGCCAACCTTACACCAGAGAGAACCTTCTCAGGGCTATGGACCTGGCCTGTGATGATGTGGCTGTGGAGGCGTTCCAAGGCTGGGTGCGGCATGCCAGGGCATTCTTCCCACGTTGTTTGGCTATGGACAATATTGCCTGTGACGTTGATGAGGTCCTGTGGCCCGACCCAGCCCGACGACGTGATGCCGCCCCATGATTTCGGTGTCAACATACAACATACTGTGTCAATTTTCAACGTACTGTAATACCGTAAAAGAAATCGCACCCTGAACATTGTGTTCTCAATTGTTACTGTACTGTATCTATTGTGTGTAATGGATCCTCCATGGAGTTTACAGTACTCATTTTTGCATTGAGTTGTGATATTACTGCATTTTCTGCATTATGTAACTATTCCCATGAAATGCACAAATCTATAGTAAATGCCCAAAACATATTTGAGAATAAATAAGGGTTGCTCAAATGCATCCTGGCAGTTGTGAAACTGTAAAAAGAACAGTCTCACACTGTGAAAATTGTGTTTTCAATTTTTTTGGTAATGTGGTTAATGATGCTCCGTAGTGTTTACATTTTTGCAGGCCTTGAGTGGTATTTTGGTGTCAGAGTTTGCTTTTGAGCATATGAGCATCTGTTTTGGTGTGATGGGTTGGTTTTGAGCATATGAGCAACTGTTTTGGTGTGATGGGTTGGTTTTGAGCATATGAGCAACTGTTTTGGTGTGATGGGTTGGTTTTGAGCATATGAGCAACTGTTTTGTTGTGATGGGTTGGTTTTGAAAAGAAACTGTGAGGTTTAGTGTACGTAGCTTTAGAAAAGTGTTTTGCGTTTAGAGTTTTGTGAAAAGTGAGGGCAGTATCGTGAAATGTGTTTAAGCAATAGAGAAAAACTGTAAACAGTATTTCTCTCATGATACATGGTTCAGACATTTGTTTAACAATCACATGAGAACAAAAAGAGCTGCCAAAGTAAATTAACTAAGTTAATTTACTCTTTATTGTAGTGACCAAACACAACTGCCAGTACCAAAGTATCAAACCTCAATGTACTCAATATATTTACTTCATATTTACAACCGAAAGTTTTCAAATAATGTTATAATGTCTGACTACAGATACTATGGTTATTTGAATATTTGGGGCCAGCCCTTTATCTTTACATGGCAATGGCAGATAACAACAGAGCATGACGATTGCGTTTTATATATATATACATTTTTGTTTTTATCCGTTTAACTGATAGTGTTAATAGGTCGAAATCATATTGTCGGTTAAAGGTTAAACGGCTCATTGTAAAACATCCCTAGTTACAACATATTTCATGGTCAATATATGAAATCGTGTGTTTTGCTGAGACCTCTTGTTTTAACAGACACACTTCCTCAATTCACTTTGCTATTGGTTTAGACTATAGGTTAAATTTCCTCATTTTTCAGAAACAATACATTTCCAACATCATATCATTTATGACACACTAGGCTTGCCGCGGTAGTGGGTGTTACCGGTGTTACGCGGTGTTCAGGCGTACACCGATGACATCACCCACCCCACGGTGTGGGCACCCACCGCCCACACTGTTGTGTTTTTTTTATACAAATAAAACCCATTGAGTTATTTTCCGCGTGGCAGCGCTAGGGGTTCGCCGGTCGCATAATGTTGATTGCGATCATTCGTCATAATAAACCACCATGTCACCAGGTAGACTATAACCGTCTTCCTTGCTTTCCTTACCACAAACCACCACAACCACCACAAACAGCTCGTTTAGACCCCCCACTCTTTGTGTTGTTCATGTCCTTTATTTTGTTGAAGTAGCGCTCCTTTGCTGCCTTGTTGAGTTTCTCTCGGTAAGGCATCTTGCACATAATCTTCACCCGGTCCATTTGTGTTTTTTTTTCTCTGTTGATTTGTGTTGTGCATTTTGAAAAGCCTGTTGACTTTTGCCATTTATTTTAAATACGCCCATTGCACACACTCCTAAAATCGCCAATGGATATGTGCCAATCCATCATCTGTTTTATTGTATCCAAAGCAAACAGCTTTACATACATGTCATTAAGGAGCAGGTAGGGGTTAGGGACATCTTGCTCAAGACTCAACTATCCCGCTATTGTAGTATAAAGTATATCACTCATCATACTGTATTAATACACTAGATTAGCGTACTTCTGTTATTTACAGCGCTGATGACCTTATGATGATGACGCATGTCTGAATTGAAACAGAACTGAACAGGAACTGAACTGTTTCACACAACGAGTAGCGAGCTTTGAAGTCCCACTTGCAGCAGATTATAAACTAGGTCACCAGATGTCCCCGTTTCTGGTGGCCTGTCCCCAACTGGAGAGTCCCCGAAAATGTCCCCATTTTTATAAAATATATGAATAGATTTTTAAATGGCGGTTGCAACTTGCTCATGAATATACATTTCCAGACAGTTAGCAATGAGTCTCGTGTCTGATAGGCTGTGACGCGACCTCACTACGCACTGGACTATCCATCGACTGTATACCATAACAATAGGCTATCAATACAATACAGAACGATTCCTTATTTGAGTAGCCTACTCTAGCTTGTTTTTTTTTCTATAACACATTATAGAAACCTTTGGGCATGTACTGCACAATCCTTTGCTACAGTGCTACATTTACCATGATAAGAATAGGCCATATGTAAATATGTCCCCTTTTTTTCATTTCAGAAATCTTAACATCCGATATTGTTTTGATACATGGAGCGCCAAACTACAAATGTCCCCGTTTCTCATTTCAGAAATCTGGTCACGTTATTCTGAGCTGTATTCTGAGCTGCCTTACAAACTAAATCTACAAACCTCTTCCTCGTGTTCAGCAGGAGAAAACATTTCTCTTCAACATCCCAAACCAGTGTGAATAGGGGGAAACATGTGATCCAGATACATGTCATTAAGCAGCAAGGTAGGGTTTAGCGGGCATCTTGCTCTAGGATGCCTACATGTTGTGGACATTGGGGTTCAAACCCAGGACCTCTGCCTCTCCACTACCCTGGACGCGGCGTAGATCAAGCCCGGCTCACCTGCACCACGCCAACCGAGTGCCCCGAGCACAGCGTCCCTACGAAGGCCAGGCCCACCGTAGCGCCGTCAAAGTCAATACCACTGGAGAAAGCACACAAAATATAATTATTATTATTATTAAATGATTAAAAGACATGTGGAGTGTGTGTTGTTGATAGCTGGTTCACAGCCTCACCTGGGTCCTCATTTATCAAGAGTTTGTAGAAAAAGGTCTAAATCCTATTGTACACATGATATTTAGAAAGTTTGTACGCACACGAAAAAGTTGGGATTGATCAAGCGTTCTTAGGCTTATCCAAAGTATAAATAAATACAATAAATGCATCACATAGTGAAATATGAGTTCTTGTGACAGAAGTTTAATCAAAGTAGAGGACACTTCTTGGTACACATTCTGCCGTGCTTTCTTCATAGAACTAATAATGTGGCAAACTCTCTGAGATGAGCCAGTAGCCAAGAACCTGAGGGTGAAGAGGACTGGACACCGCCCATACGTTGGTGCGTCCTTCTTCTTAAGCAGCCCCACCACATCCTCTAACAACGCTAGACCTGCGGTCTGACGTACCTCCTACTGCTGCCCTAAAATTCACACCTTTGCATGTCGGCCACGGATATACAAATATAATTTTACACACCCACTCCATATAACCAGGGTAATGTATTGCACACTGACAGAATTTATGGAGGGCCCCAGCAAAAGCCACTAAGGTAGCGTGTTGCAACACGTATTAACGCCAATCACTTTTCCATGCGTCAATCATCTTTGTATATGTATGTATGTATGTATGTATGTATGTATGTATGTATGTATGTATGTATGCATGCATGCATGCATGCATGTATGTATGTATGTATGCATGAGGGCTACAAGGATTACTCGATTAACCAATTAGTCGATTGACAAAAAATTAAGCAAATCACATTTTTATAAGTAATTAATCATTTAGGTACTTTGTCACTGTCATTTGTACTTTTCAAGTATAAATACCAAAAATGTGCTGCTTGATGCAGAAATTAAAATGTTTGGTTCATGAATCATTATAAAATTAATACTTTAGGTTTTTTTTGTCTGCTTGTCAGATAAAGCAAGCAAATTTAAGTCACTTTGGACTCTGGTAACTTGTGATAGCATTCGCTATTATTTATGACATTTTCGATCAATCGATCGACCTATCCATTGATTAATCGTAAAAAGAATATTGTTAGATTAATCGACTATGAAAATAATCGTTAGTTGCAGCCGTTGTATGTATGTATGTATGTATGTATGTATGTATGTATGTATGTATGTATGTACTGTATGTATGTATGTATGTATGTATGCATGCATGCATGCATGTATGTATAGACCTGATGAGATGGGCGTTGTCGTGCTTCTTCTTCTTCACCAGCTCAGAGTTCCTCCACTGTTTGAAGGCCTCCAGTAAGGCTCCTGCTGGGGAGGTGACCCTGATCAGGTCCTGATTGGACCACACCTCCAGACCCACCAGGGCTATGAAGGTGTTCATGGGCTTGTACACCTGCAGGAGGTGGGGAGGAGGTGGAGGGGAGAGAAGGAGAATGCTTTGAAGGAGAATGGTTCCAGTCTCTGTTGGGAGGTCAACGCTTTGTAAGTTGTAGTTATTCTGTGAATTGAGACTTTGTGATCCCACTGTTCCCTATCCTGGTTAAATATACAGTATATATATATATATATATATATATTTTTTTTTTTCTAAACCATTTTGGCCAAGCCAAGCAGCAGCAGGTCTTTACATAAACATTACAGATGGACTGAATGTAAAACAATGTATACGCTAAATACAAAAAAAATCTAAAGAAAATGCAATTAAAGAGAAGACTATAAAATATTCAGCCTCAAGATCCTTCCGAAAAAAAGCTTTCAGCTGAGGTCATGGGAAAATGAGTAGCACTAGAACGCCCAATACAGCTGCTAGTATACTTAGCAATACAATAATGTTGTCCCTTTCTCTGTCCTTATCATCGTACATACAGGAAGTTGCCTAAACGTCGGCTGCACGTTGACCAAACATGACTTGACTAACCATGTTGACGTAGTTGACCACCTCAAATATTCGGCTCCTCAGCGCCTGCTGGTTTCTCTTCAGCTTCAGGTACTGAAATGCATTACATGCCATCAGACACACATGCTTTATATGCCAACTGATTTTGAGTTTATGAACACACACACACACACACACACACACACACACACGGTGTAATAGTATCACTGTAATCTGAGATGAGACAAGCAAGTACTGTCTGATTCATCTCCATACTGTCTGAAGTACTACTTCACTTTACTTACATACTGCCTTTTGGTACAAGTACTGTCCTTTGGTTCAAGTTGGAGGATACACTTCTGTTTTGCTCTTTTATACGTTCACTAATTTCAAAACGAATATATTTGACATTAATTTATATTTCAGTTTGTAGTTTCTGTGTAGTTTCACAGACTACAGCACAAACTGTAACGATACATTCAGTTGGTCAATAGGGTCAAATTTCATATGCAGCAACAAGACATAGACCAAGCTAAACCGGACCTTTTCAACTTAACCAACATAACCACATGTATCTTTATCTTCAGTAACATATATGCACAGTAAATCAATGAAAGTTGTTGACTTTAAATAATGCAAGAATGCATGTAAGTATGTAAGTATTGCTTGGGAACATTCTCTGCATTAGTGCGTTCTGTCTTTCCTGATCCTGATTGGCTCCTGGGTGGTTAAGTTACTGTTGGTTCAGTTAGTTTTCAAGTTGCTTTTAGTGTCGATTGATTCAGACTTGATGATGACTAAGCTCAGTGTTTTGAGGGCAGATCTCACCAGACGGTTGTCAGCAACCAGGAACAGCTCCAGGTATTTCTGCTTCTGGAACAGAGACGGGCCCTGGACACATGAACACAACGCATGTTACGTTCACAACCTCCACGACCGCGTGTACAACTGGTTACGCTCTCTTACAATAGTTACTATAGTTATTATAGTTTTAACATTTGTTACTATGGTTGACTATGATTATTAGGGATGGCACAATACCACGTTTCCGATTCCTTGCCGATAATGCGATATTACCGATACCGATCCGAATATATACCAATGTTTTTGTATTTTTTCATTATCAAGTCAGATTGCAGATCACTACTTCATAATACATACTGACAATTTACGTCACTATGCAATTGACAAAAAACATATACACACATCAGAATAAAATAATTTTATAACTTTCACTGACTTAACCCAACATGACAATCATTAATTACTAGGGATGTCCGATATTGGCTTTTTTACCAATAACCGATAACCGATATTGTTCAACTCTTAATTTCCGATACCGATATATGCGGAAACTTTGAAATAATTCCAAACTTTGAAATAATTCCAAACCACCGACATAACTACAGCTACAACTAGCGTCCCACTACACGGCTGCACATGCCCAGGCTTGTTATTGAGACGGCGCGGCGCGTTTGATGTCGTCATCAAACCACGTCCTCACTTGAAACATAACAGATGTCTGAAATGATTTCAAACAAAGTGTTTATTTATTTCACACTGTCTTTGTACTAACAGAAAATGGCCGCTTGCATTCGACTCAGGACAATTAGAGCTTTCCAACAAGGTATAACATGCCATAGACCACTTTAGTCATTTTGAGCTTTTTTAAAAACCGATACCGATATTTTCCGATATTGATTTTTTATGCCACTATCGGCCGATAATATCGGTGGGCCGATAATATCGGACATCCCTATTAATTACTCTTATGGTTGTGTACATATATGCACAGGCAAAGACTGGAAAGCTTTTCTCAGGTCCGCTAACCCAGAAGGAGCGGCTGTGGTCAACTTTAATGAGTTTGATCCTGCACCCGCACACCGGTTACTTGTGTGACTGTTGTGAATGGTAAGAAATGATGTGTGTTTTATATGTAGTGGTAGTGATCCTATGGATCTGCCACACAGAAGTCAGTTTTTAATTGCCAGTTAACTTTACAGAATATAAATACGACTTTGTTATCTCTCTTTTGGCTGAATAGCAGCTTTGATTGTTTTGACCATAAGAAAAGTTGGGTAAAAAAAAATATGGATTCCAATACCACATTTTAGGCGAGTATCAGACCGATACCTAGTATTGGATCGGTGCTTCCCTAGTTACTATGTTATTGTGGTTACTACGGTGACTGCTATTACTCCGGTTACTCAGATGACTGTTGTTACTATAGCGACGACGGTTACTGTGGCGACTACTACGGTTACTACAGTTACAACAGTTCATATGGTTGCTATGGTTACTGGGGTTGCGACGACGGACTCACGGCTGCTCGCGAGCGGCTGCGTCCAGTGGGGGGCTCGAAGTCGGTCCCCCAGCTGGTGTTGGTGACGCCGCACACCATGGGCTTGGAGCCCTCCTTGGGGCCCTGTGGGTCGCCCAGCGTTGTGACGGCGTGGTCGCCCTCGTCCTCCCCAACCACCAGGGGCTCGATTACATATCGCTGGGCCGACGTCCGGAAGTAGCCCCTGAAACCAGCACACACACACACACAGACACACACACAGACACACACACACACACACACACACACACACACACACACACACACACACACACACACACACACACACACACACACACACACACACACACACACACACACACACACACACACACACGTTTCTTAGTAGTATTCGTCTGGTAAGGGGAACTTCAGTCTGACACGCTAGACATGCGATGAGTAGTTGTTTTATTACTGAAGCATGACCATGGGCCCTATCCCCCAAGTGGCCATCTTGGTTCTAAAAGCTAGTTGGGTGGAGGGAACTAAGATGGCCACTAGGTGAATAAGACCCATCAGAAGATACACGGCTTATACACACCGAGGGGATAACCACACGTCTTCTAAGAGCTACGGCTTCACTACAAGCATTTATAGTACAGAGGAAGTTATGGATGGAGTGAGACTCCATCTATTATAATCACAGAGCTGCCAATCGCCACGCTTTGAGTGTGACAGTCACGCAATTTGACCCATTCCCACATGCCACACTTGACATTTCTCACGCTTATTTCCCCATTCAATACTCTATATTTATTTTTTTCATGATAATAAACTTTGGTCCTCGCGGCTTGCCGTAGTTCGAGTAACTCTCACCACACAATATAAACCAATCAGAAGCAACGTAAGGCGGGTCTTGGCGTCTCTAACTATCTTTCACACACAACAGCGCCGACATTTAAAACCCACTCAAGTTTTCTCTGTGGTTGGACTGAACAAAACCAAAACCCGAAACAGTTTGGCTCGTGAGGCAGGGGGCAGTTCTAGGGGCGGGGCCACAGGGGCCCTGGCCCCTCTTCTAATCTGATTGGCCCCTGAAGTGCCCCTGTTCTGTCAATCAACTGACGAGAAGAACAACCGGAGAATTCAACGATCACTGATGCAATTCCACCCCCAAACTGTTGGCGGCAGTATTGCGTCAATGCAAGTTAATGGGAGAAGAAACAGACCTGTGGAGGTCTTGGCTTTTTTACTATCTTTGCTTGAAATGCTTGAATGTTATCAGAGCTACACTCTCGTAGTCGGATGCGATGCGAGTAGGCGGGAGAATATAAAGCTGAACTGGGAGATATACATACTGTATGTCCACACAGTAAATGTATTGTTTTTGTTGAGAATTCGCTGTGTTGTTCTTTTGTGTATGTGTGTGCACGGGTCTACGTATCTAAGGCTACATCCACACTACTACGTTTTCGTTTTAAACCGCATAACTTTTGCCACGTTTACGCCTAGCGTACACACTACTCCGGCGTTTTACAACCCCTAAAATGGAGATGATTGAAAACACTGCTGACCCAGTTTTTATTTGAAAACTCCGGGGTTGCGTTTCAGTCTGGACTAGTGTGGATGGGCGGCTACGGAGCCGATAAAGCAGACACCCACGCTCGCTTCCTGATTGGCTCTCATCAGTCATGACGTGTCCTTCCCTGATTCGTCACGCCCCTATCATGTGAGCCTTTTCCAGGAGAAAACAAACCTCTTCAGCCTCGAGGCGGTTAATTCAACCAACATGGCCGTATTTGCTTTGCGACGACTCCCAGTCTATGTTTTCCGCCGCCTTCAACGCCTTATACTCATGGGTTACTTTCAGTAACAGTTCCACCTCGTCGTCGGTCCAAACAAAGAAATCTCTGGTCTTACTTTTCGCCATTGTTCTTCTGTTCAATGTTCTTCCTCCCTAATATTTTCTGCAACTAACCAACCGCAGAGTAGACAATCTGCTTCCTGTTTATACACGCTGGTCACGCGTTTTCAGGCGTGGTAGTATGGACGGAGATTCTTTCTGATACGGTGCTAAAATGCCAGTGTGGACGGAGATCATTTTCGTTTTAAAAAAACGTATAAAACCGAAAACGTAGTAGTGTGGATGTAGCCTAAGAGTGTGTGTGTGCCTGTGTGCGTGTATGATTGCATTTAATGAGTTTTATGCATTGTGTCCTTTATGCACACAGTATGAATAAATTAGAAAATTATTACGAACTTTACTGGTTCATAACGTTTTATTTGTGTTTGAAAAATGTACTGTATGACTGTCCAAATGTATTTGCACCGTACTGAATTAACCATTTGTGTGCTTGGATATACCATGTACTTGGCCCCTGAATGTAACATGTGGCCCAGCCCCTGTTTCAGAAAAATCCTAGAACCGCCACTGTCTTGAGAGAACTCTATCGTCCATCATGACAGTGAAGATGGCGAGCCTTGAGCCACAGTGTTTTAAGTGGGAGCCCCCTGCCTCTGTCATCAAGGCATCAAAATCTGCGACAAACACCTACAACATGAGACGTCGCCAGCTAAATGACGGAGAGCGGGTTGAAATGAAATATTGACAAATAAATGTATTTTGTCAAAATTCTTGTTACAATTTTCATTTCTAATTTCTGGTTAATTAAGACTAGCATTAGGAGGCCACAGTGCAGGGAGAGCAGCTGGCATGGAGGTGAGGACATCAGTCTTAAGGTATAAATTGACGTTAAAAAAAGGCCAAATCGATGTTAAAAAAGGCCAAATTGTCTCACTCTTGTCATTTTCTGAAACTTGGCAGCCCTGTAATCATATGTTCGTTGTGGTGTTGGTTAGTTGGTGTGTGTGTGTGTGTGTGTGTGTGTGTGTGTGTGTGTGTGTGTGTGTGTGTGTGTGTGTGTGTGTGTGTGTGTGTGTGTGTGTGTGTGTGTGTGTGTGTGTGTGTGTGTGTGTGTGTGTGTGGTTGGAGAAAGGTTTATGCTCACCTGAGGCCATCACATGTGCTGATGCTGACCATTGATTGGCTATCGTTGACGATCTGACCGTGGTAGTAGCAGTGGTCCTGTTTTGGTGAAACAGTAATACATAATAAAGTAAACTGGAAAGAAAGTATGGCCAATATTATCACAATATTCAATATATGCTTTTGAATTCTGAATACCATTTCATGAGATGAAATGTAGTTTAGAAATCCCAGAAGGGAAATGTGGGCCATTACAGTATATGGTCATGTTGGATATGGTGGACTATATACAGATTTATGGTTTTAAGTGTAGGTGGCGTCTGTTACAATGTCGGTGGGCAGGGTTGTGACCGGTGATCCATCGTCACGGTAGTACGTCTCACTGTAGTCGTTGCTGAGTAACTCCCTGATGACACAAGAGACACACACCACATCCTGTCCATAAAGCGTGTGGTCATATGATCAAGTACCCCTTTCCCCGTCGTTTTTTTTTTTGACACAGCAACTAGGTTTTTATGTAATCCACCGTCTCACACAAACTATGAAATATTGTAAGTTGGTATGATAGCTTACCTGTTTTTCTCTAGATGCATTTGAATGTCTTTTCCTTCGACGGTCATTGCGTATTTAAGAGTGTCTGGTCGGGAGTACTAAAAAAAAAAAGAGAAGAATGGTATTTAAAATGGTATTTAAAATCATTTTCAGTGACATTGCGTTTGATATTTTTCCTCCTGAATCTTTCAATCGTTTAAGCGCAGCGTTGGTGAAGGCTGTGCAGGGCTTGGACATCGTGACGTCACATCACAATTTCCACCGCCGTTTTGATGGCATAGAAGCGTTGGAATTTGATTTAGTATTTTACACAAATCCTAAATCAAATACTACCTAACAATAACTCTCTTGAGTCCTCTCAATATGGCGGAGCATCGCCAACAACAAATCCCATGATGCATTCTGATGCACAAGCCCTAGAATGCACTATATTCACATTGACAAGGTCACGTATGAGGTCGCTTACCGCTGTGTCTCTCTTGTTAAGCGTGTGGAGTCTGATCGGTCGGACGACTTCGTACTTCTCTGTCCCGTCCAGCTCAGCACTCACGCTCACTGTGAAGAGACAACTCTACTTATACGGGGAAAACAACCGTCTCACTCTGGCAGACGCCGGGGTCGACCCCAAACGTCTGCAGCGTTACCTGTAGCAGACATCCTAGAGCAGGATGCCCTAACCGGTACCTGTTCCTTCATGACCTGTATCTGGAGGCAATATAAGGTCTGTGAAACGACTCATATCGGATCCAGCAGTCCTACTATGCTAATCTAAAGTCTGATTTGGGAGACATCTAAATGACTAATAGGTAAGTAGTAGCAACAATGGTCATAAATACCAATAACATGGCGATGTGTAAACTGTAACTTCAAGGTAAAAAACTTGCTGGCCCAAGGAACACTTTTCTTCGTGTTGAATGACGCACAAAATACATGTACCGATCTAGGGTCCTTGGTTACGACTGTCCTATTGTTTGAGCCCAGCTTCATATCTAGCTGATATGATGTGTACACAGGCAACGCAATTACAGCCCTGACCACAGTAACCAAGTGCTGTGATTTCAAGAACCCATTGATCCATATACATTATGGAAATTATTTCACTGCTTAAGCTGCTGCGTTTCTAGCCAACAATCGCTAGATCACACACACACACACACACACACACACACACACACACACACACACACACACACACACACACACACACACACACACACACACACACACACACACACACACACACACACACACACACACACACACACACAGACCAGGAAGTTCAAATGCAAATCCAAATGAAATCCTCTTTCACAATATCTTTTAGAAATGACTGATAATGGACTTTTAACCATGACAACACTGACAAGTCTATTAGTTTTCCCAAGTTGAGAAAGCAACACTGAAACTATGTGGTGGTAGCTACTGGCTCTACTGGTGAGTTGTGGTTTACTGATGGAGGTGGAGGGGTGTGTGTGTGTGTGTGTGTGTGTGTGTGTGTGTGTGTGTGTGTGTGTGTGTGTGTGTGTGTGTGTGTGTGTGTGTGTGTGTGTGTGTGTGTGTGTGTGTGTGTGTGTGTGTGTGTGTGTGTGTGTGTGGGGGGGGGGGGGGGGGGGGGGGGGGGCTTCACAGCGATGCCTCACGGTTGACTAGTGACGACCTGTCACAGGTATGCCGGGTCACCGGAGGTAAGGTGTGGCTTTGTTGTGCTCCAAAGTCCAAGTCTCCAGAATCGAACCAGTAGCACCAAACTCTTTGCTTTTAACGTTTAAGGTACCGACAGAACCTGTTGTCCTCATGCAATGTGTTTGTAAAGCATACTCGCAAAACTCAAATGGTCTATATGGTGTGTATGCAAAAACATTGCGCAAAAAGTCCAACTGTACAATGTACAAATGTACAACTCATTTCATGGGTTGTTTCAAAACAGCACTTACTGACATTTCCATTGCGGAGATTACGAGATGCATGTGAAATACAGGACATGTCACATCTTTGCGATGTGATTGAGATATCTCATCGGCCACGGATATACAAATATCATTTTACACACCCACTCCATATAACCAGGGTAATGCATTGCACGCTGACGCTGATTTATGGATAAATCTCACTCTCAGCAATTGATTTTGTGTCATCCGATTAGTTTTAGATCAGAAGACTTTACTGCAGGTTGGGACAGAGTCCCAGGGGTGCTGTAAGGGGGGGGGGGGGGGGGGTAGGACGAGTCCAAGGGCCCAGCACTGCCAGGGGCCCCTCAGAGCACACTGTTATTGGAGGGAGGGGGGGGAGGGGCAATATTATATTCTTTCATAGGGCCCAAAATCTCTAGCGTTGAAGCACAGCTTGCTTAACCGAAGTAGACACACAGCGGGTTGCACATCACAGAAGCACTCTTCATACACTCAGTGAAGTGTCTGTTTGCTGCTGTCGGAAACACACACACACACACACACACACACACACACACACACACACACACACACACACACACACACACACACACACACACACACACACACACCTGTTTCACCAAAGGCTCACCTGGTTTGGCCATATAGATGTATATCAACAACAAGATTACAGATAAACTATTTTGACACCGAGACAATGAGAATAGTCTCGGTGTTTCTTTCTGCTTCTGACAGCCAGGTCCAACACTATCAGATCTACACACACACACACACACACACACACACACACACACACACACACACACACACACACACACACACACACACACACACACACACAGATGCCCGTTGAAGACATTGACACACCAATATCTACTGCTACTAGTAGTAAAACACTAGTCCAACACTATCCAATCTACACCTCCACACACACACACACACACACACACACACACACACACACACACACACACACACACACACACACACACACACACACACACACACACACACACACACACACACACACACTGCTACTATACTGAAACACACCTCATCTCATACACCACACACACACACACACACACACACACACACACACACACACACACACACACACACACACACACACCATTGATGAAATGGGCTGAGCGGCCTCGCCCCCATGCAGGCGCGTAATTTGCGGGGGGGTTAGGGGGGTCATGACCCCCCCAAAAATCAGATCCAGCTAATATAACCCCCCCAATATCATCACACATAATTCAGAAAAATATGAAATATTCTGTTTGTTTTCTTTATTAATTTAATTTGGCAGCAAGATAGTATCATGTTTTAATCATCTGTAATGTACCCCCCCCTCCCCGCCCGCCCACCGACTACTTGGTATGACCCAACCCGTTTTCTTTACCAAACCGAACTATTTCGCGCAGTCGCTGGGATGAATAGTTGAGAAAGTTCATGCTTAATGAATGTGGCGATGAAAAGGACACGGAAAGGCAGCCAGACAACTCTTTTTCATTGTTGGTCGAAAAAGAGTAAAAATCCTGACGAAAAGGAGGTAAATACCCCTATTGTTATACCATGAGCTGTGTTCGAAATCGTTCCCTATCACGGATATAGTGCACAATATAGGGTGCTCGCCATTTTGTAGTGGTGTTCGAATTCTCAGTGGTTCATTTCATGCACTATGAATGAATATTATTGTTCAGATGCGTTCCGCGGTCCATGCTATAGCATGGACCGCGGAACGCATCTGAACAAGGGGGCCATAATATCCAACACGTTCTCATCCCAACTCGTAATATACCGACAATTTGTCATCACGCCCCTAGACATCTGATACTGATGCAAAAGGTCCCCTCCCGCGTCTGTGTGAAACGATCTGGGTTCTCATAAACCCGTTCGCGGTGGTAAGAGACGAGCAGAGTCTACAGCGTCCGCTCGCAGAGCAGAGTCTACAGCGTCCGCAGTCTACTGTGAAACAATTCACTCCAAAAAGGGTTATGGTTAGGGTTATAGTTAGGGTTATGGTTAGGGTTAGCGTAATCTATCACCGTGACCGGGTTATTATAGTGAACGGACGCTGTAGACTCTGCTCTGCAAGCGGACGCTGTAGACTCTGCTCGTCTCTTACCACCGCGAACGGGTTTATGAGAACCCAGATCGTTTCACACAGACGCGGGACGATCCATCAGGACAAATTGGACCTCTTAACTAAGAAGTCAGTGTGTACACAGTTCATTTCTTTTACACAGAGACGCAAACAGGTGTTTGGTGCTTTTATCTGAATTGCCCAACAATATCTATAGTCTGCTAGTAGTACTATAGTTGCTGGCAGAATAGACGTCAGTATAGCATCCTGTTTCTTTTAGTCAATTCTTATTTTAGCCTAATATGTTGTAAAATACCTTCAAATGTGATTGACAGATAGGCCTTCTTTTGTATTTACATGCTTTTGTTTAGATTGTGTTAGTTTGAACTGGTGATGCCCACCAATATGTGAAATCAGTTTGCCATGTTCAGAATAGAGGTGCAAGCTGCACTCCAGTGTGCCACCCTGTATTGTGTGATGTGTTTGAGAGTTGAATTGTGCATAATACATGTGCTGCATGTAGGTGCCAATACAGTGATGCAATTGATTAATCTTTAAGTTCTTGTGTTTTTTTTCATAAGATAGTGAACACACAAAATCAATTAGGTGGAAGCTGCCACTGTTGGCTAGTGCTTAAACACTGAATTTAACTACTGTGTCATTATGGCATAAATAGTCAAAAAGTAGCCAAAATCAGTAAAAGTATCGCAATGTATTTCTAATACAAGAACGGCAAATTGGCATGTCACCTTTTACACAAGAAAATGATTCAATAAACAAATAAATAAATAAATATGCCGCGAGTTTAACCCCCCCAATGGCAGACCCAAAGTTACGCCCTTGCCCCCATGGGTAATCATTCCCTAAGCGGCTCCCCCATGAATTAGTGATAGTCTAATAGCCGTCAGAGGGGGTCCGGTTTCCCAGCAGGGTTACTCACCTGCTGCGAGCCGCAGGACCAGGAGGAGGACCAGGACCAGGAGGGGGAGGAGGGGGGGCGCCGCGTCCATCCTATGTTTATTACGTCCGTCTGCTCCGCTGTAAATGAGTACCGGAGGCGACCGGTCCTCTTTATGTCCCCCACCTAGACGCTGCCGCTTCCTGGTCCGGGCGTCAGGCCACGCCCACGTTGCCTGTCCCACCTGTCACCTCCTCCAACTCCGCCTCCTCCTGTCACCTCTTTCTCCTCCTCCTGCACCTCCTCCTCCTCCTCCTGCACGTCGTTCTGCTTTTACAAATATTCTGACAAGTTTGCGCATGCATGCCCCCCCCCCCCCCAGATCTAGATAGGACGACCACCAGAGGGGGGGGGGGGGGGGGGGGGGGGGGGCATAAGGACGTGACCTCCTGCCTATATTGCAGACGGGGGGGGGCGCTTGTCAGAGACGGAAATTGAGAAACGGAAGTTTCCCGTATCGCTTCTCCAATGTGTTTGGGCTGTTGAGTAAGCAACTTCACTTCACACACACCCACACACACACGCCGTCTGCGGTTTTGACCATTCAAAACGTGTTCTTCTTCTTCCAACACATCTGTCACGCCATTCACAACGACATAACAAGAAGGTCACCACCACCACCACCACCCCCCACACTGAAGCATGCTTGGCACGTCCTCATGGCCCCTATGGCCCCCCGACCACGGAGCGGCCGGAGGAGCACAAAAGCCCAATGTGTGAGCAGAGCGAGGGCCACACCAGGACATGAAGGAGGAGGGATCACAATAAGAGCCTTAAATATATATATATATATATATATATATATATATATATATATATATATATATATATGTATGTATGTATGTATGTATGTATGTATGTATGTATGTATGTATGTATGTATGTATGTATGTATGTATGTATGTATGTATGTATGTATATATATATATATATATATATATATATATATATATATATATATATATATATGAAATAATTTATTAAAGGGTCGTGTGGTTGTAACTTGGTTTTGAATGCTATATATATTAACTTGTCCAAGTTACATGAATGACGGATAGGCCTACAAGCCTTTGGTTCTGGAGCCATTCTTGCCTTTTTCAGCGCCAGGGCATATGGCTGACCAACGAGGCTTACAATAGATTGTATTACCAAAAATGAAATGTACATTTTTAAACAACATATTGCAGCCTATAGATGTCTTTCTGTGCTGCAAAGCTACATTTTCACAGGCCAAAATTCAAAGTCATCTATTTACCATAATACCATAATCTACATTCAGAGGAGATAATGAAATGCCAGAAAAGGGAATATGATAAAGTATAATTCTTTCCAGCCTAAATGGCCATGTCTAATTTGCAATGAATGAATATCTTCCCTTAAAAAAGTTTGAATGATAATGATGTAAATTAACTATGAACAATTTCAAGTCATTACATTTTTGTATGGCTTTGACAACTGAAAAGGGTCGGATTTTTGAACTGGGGGGGACGAAGCTGCCAGAAAATAATTTCAACTGAACATAGCTGAAACTGAAATAGCGCATATTCTGCAAATACGAGCGGCGCGAATCCACGCGGTCACCAGTCAGCAAACAGCACGTGGGCGCGGGCCGTGACGTCGACCCTTCTGATTCATCACCACAATGCGGCCGGGAGCTAGCCTGGTGATCCGCTAATCAACTAGTCAACACGGCCCCTAAGCGGCCGAGTTCGCGAGGCGGCGCGATTGCACGCGGATCATTCGCGTGCAGTGGGCATTGGGCCTAACTCTCTCGGCGGGGGACGGATCGGATCTAACTCAGAGGCATATAAAAACTGGGGGGGACATGTCCCCCCCGTCCCCCGTGCTATCTGCGCGCCTACTCGACCCCTGCTTTAAACCTTTGGTAGATAACTGCAGAGATGTAAGACTTGTTTCTGTTATTCCCAGTGGTGAAGGAGAAAGTGGAGTATGGCGCCATCTGCTGGCCACTGCAGGGAATACAACCATGTTCAACGTATTTATTTTATTTATCAGCTCTTTCCAACGAACGATGTAGGCTACAAGAAGTGTTCAATAAAAACGACGTCTGCAAATATACAGGCATTACTTTCGGTAATCTAGGCCTATATGTTAATTGATATTTAATTGAAGAAAAAATAAAGATGAAAAACCACTGGTCCAAAATTCAGAAAGTAACCTAGGCCTAGATACCGTGGCATATTCTGAGTTATTGATTTCAGCATGTGTTTTCATTACAATCACTGATTTACACTCATTGCGATGATTTAGGCCTACATTGATTTGAATAGTTTTCAGTATACCGACAATATTAGGCCTACAGTCAACATTTATAAAGTTGAAAGGCAATAAACAGACAGACCTCCCGTATATTATTAGGTGAATTCATAGTTTTGGATTATCCTGCCTATCCTCTTCCATGGACACTTTTATCTATCTGAGACCAATAGCTAGCCTATTTGTTATCGGACACTGTAATCCCCCATGAAGCTCGCTAATAGAGGCTTTATTTTATTTTTATTTTTTTCGGTATTTAGGTTTATTTTTTATGTTTGTATTATTATTATAATTTGTTTTACTACTATTAGCGGAACGACGCACCGTGGAACGCAATGACCTCGCTTGTACCGTCCCATGTCGCCAGCAGGGGGCGGCCTCTCCTCACCTTCCCGGGACCAGACCCTGCTGCCTGGGTTTGGTCGGTCGGTCGGTCGCAGGACAGGGAGAAGCTTTTGAGGTTGTCTCTATTGAGGTCAACATGTGACTATGGATATAAAAAATAAAAAAAAAACTAGGAAAAAAAGTCATTTGGAGGAAACGTGACATGAATATATTTTTGGCCGATAGATTTATTGGTAGGCCTGTACTTGTTTTTGTTTTCAGGCCAGTTGTATCCATTCAACTTGGCTGGAATATGAATTTAAAAAAGGGCTAAAATATAATACAAATAATAATAATAACTGCAATAAAATCGGAATGTTTTTTTTTTCATTTTCCACATTTTCATTTTCAGTTTGAAAGCGCTTAGCAATACCACAAACCCCAATACATTCACAATTTCAATGTATTCTCATCCTAAATAGAACATGCCATATATGCCGAATCACATTTGATTCACCATATCCCACTTTGAATTCAGTGATGGCAGTTTGAGCTGCTCCTGTGTGCTGCAGGTGTCTGAGTGTGGAGTCGGATGGTGGGGAGTTATAAGAGGCCTGGCGGACGGCTCTCTGGCCTTCGAGAGACGATGTCAACAGCTTGACTTGACATGCCTGCTTGTAAATCCACGCTTGTGCACGTGCTTGGTTACCGTGCACGCTCCGGGGGGGAGTGTGTGTGTGTGTGGAGGGGGGGGGGGGGGGGGGGGGGGGGGAGGTTGTTTACGACACGTGCAGCGCTACAGAGCGGGATGAGAGAGCATATGGCTGTATTCTCGCTATTCTCTCTTTTCTGCTCTGCTTTTTTCTCTCTGAAACGTCTGTCTTTTATAGTTCAGGGGAAACACATCATGTGCACATCACTGCTGGGTCTGAGGGTTCACTGTTGAACTAGCTTTTGACCTATTTTCTCTCTCTCTCTCTGTCTCTCTCTCTCTCTCTCTCTCTGTCTCTCTCTGTCTCTCTGTCTCTGTCTCTGTCTCTCTCTCTCTGTCTCTCTCTCTCTCTCTCTCTCTCTCTCTCTCTCTCTCTCTCTCTCTCTCTCTCTCTCTCTCACTCTCTCACTCTCTTTCTCTCTCTCTTTCTCAATCTCTCACTCACTCACACACTCACTCACAACCCTACACAAAAACAAGTATCATGTGTGCCTCACTGTGTCTCTCTCGCCCCCGCCCTCTCTGACTATCTCAATATCTCTCATCACCCCACATATAAACAAGTATGATGTGTGTGTGTGTCTCTCTCTCTCTTTGTCTCTCTCTCTCTCTCTCTCTCTTCCAACTCTTCTATCTCTCTCTCTCTCTCTTCTATCTCAGACTCATTTGTGCGTGACTTTTCCAACCGGTGGCATTCTGCGAGGTTGATTTGGTGGCAGGGAACTGCTTGAAACCGGCTGGCGGTGGGGATAACCTCGGCTCTCGGTTCCTCATTCCTAATCCGTGGCGCTAAGCACATTAACCGATGCTGAACGAGCGGTATTCCCCTCCGAGAGCCGCTTCACCACTTCCTCATACTCATACTAAACCTGATTTATTATTACTATGAAATCCCTTTAATAGCCCTGAGTGACTTGTTTTACATCGTACCCAGTACAGGACCTTTCGCCTGGGAGTCCAACCCTCAAGACACCAGATGTTAGTTTAATCTTTTAGTCTGCCTGCGGTATTCATTTCATTTGATTTCAAAAGTGTTGATGGCAGTCGTAAAATTGTCTCGTTTAACACGCTCAAGCTTTCACTGTGTTTATGTACAGGGCTCAGGTGCTACGGTAAGTGTATTATATTAATTGGTTTAATTGTGTTGTGTAGCAGGAGCAGGAGGGTGGAGGAAACCACACTTTGCCAAACCCCTCCACCCCTCCGGTCGGTTCTATATCAAGCCTTCTTCCAGAGACTTGAAATAATGACCCGCTTTTCTTACACATAAGTGGCGTTTTCCTTCACCTCCTCGAGTGCAGTGGGAGGACCTGGCACGCGATCAAGTCATGTTCACCAACCACCGCACGCCGCCACGCTCAATCACCTCAACGCAACTTCATCCAGGAAGGAACCCACTCCAAGAGAGCCGGCTCGGGGGAACTCTACAACTACACAATTGAAACCAGAATTATTGAAACCCAAATATGAAATATATAAAATATGAAGAAGGTATCTTCAAATATTTGACAGTGTAATTGACGGTTGAAACACCGACGAGCCAAATTGAACTGTGATTATACGATTTATTTTAATCCCACACAGCGATCAGCCTTGCTTTTATAGCGTCGGGAAGTATTGTTTACTTTGTGTGTATGGTACGGTGTAATTATTCTCATTCTTCTATAGAAGACCCTCTGAGTTTAATGGTGTAACCATGAACCAACCGTGGACCAAAGACAGAAGACTCCTGCAGTAGAGGACCTTTTGAACCTCATGGGCGAACCATTCTGAAGAAGCCTTTTCGAATTCTGGTCTTCTACAGAAGACCTGAACGGTTCAGTACGAAGACTAAAACCTAGATCCTGGTAACAGTACAGTACCGCCCTTCTTATGAACATCCCCCTTCCCTTCCCCTCCCCTCCCTTCCCCGCAGCCTCTCCGAAACAATAGGAATCGTCCCGTCAAGCGTTGCTCCACTCTTCCTGTATTCCTGAGAGGGATATCTCAACGCCATCTAGCGCTGTTTCCCCGGGGCCGGACTTAACTCCAGGGGCCGAATTAATTAATTGACAAAATCAACTGTTGCAATTTATTTACTTTCCCTTCGTATTATAAACGAATGAAACAAACACTCGTGATTCTGAAAGAGCAATCCGTTTATTGGGAAATCCAGATCATTATGAGCGTTTTCTAGAACCATGTTTGGTCAATGATGAGGAGTTGACAGGGTTGTGGACTATGAGCTCGTTCACGCGAGCACCGTGTCAGGACAAAAACAGAAAAAAACCCAAACCGTTGTGCTACGTGCTGTTTGCACATCTCGGAAAATCTGCGGGTACACAGATTTCGAAATTTCTCACTGGGCCTTCATTTGCCAGACACCTGCGCAAAAGTGTCGATGCGTACGGCCCCAGGAGCACTCCACCCAGTGTTTTAAACACATTGTTAAGCTCAGGGCTGCCAGACATCTGCCAGGCAGGGAAGCGCTGTATCCAGGGTATCTGAAAAGTCGTCAGCCGCGCCCTTATGACAGTATAACACCGGCCCTCCGGGTCTCCATGGATACCGTTGGTGTTGTAGGGCTCAACAGGACACAGTGACTCACCCCTTAGCTGGACGCAGAGCAGCGTGTGACCCAGTTTACCTGAGCTATGAACTTCCCCTTCCCAAGATTCTCAAGATTCAAGACCAGTGTTGTGCTAGTTACTGAAAAATAGTAACTAGTTACAGTTACTAGTTACTTTGTAAAAAAGTAACTCAGTTAGTAACTCAGTTACTTAAACCAAAAAGTAATGCGTTACTGAGAAAGTAACTTTTTAGTTACTGTACAACGTTCTTAAATAAAAGTTGATTGATTGAGTTCCCCTCTCACTGTCATTTCAGTAATGTACTGATGCTGAATAATACAAACTGTTGATTAAAACAACCGTTTCATTTCATTCATTTGCATTCCACATCACTGAATCTAATCATCCAAGCAATATGATCCGTTGTGCACCAACACAAACCTTAACACAAACACCAAAGTATTGCACCAAAGAGGGGGGGGGGCGCCTCGGACCTACGGCCGACGGGGGGGGGGGACGCCGGACGGGGCATTTAAAAACCGGACAGTCCGGCCTAGCCGGACTTAAACTTTATTGATCGGGAACTGTGTGCCGTTGTAAAACCTCACCAAAAGGAACAGAGTAACGCAGCGTTTGGTAACGGGAACGGAGTTACTGAATTTAAAAAAACAACGCGTTACGTAACGTGTTACTGAAAAAAGTAACGGCGTTACGTAACGGCGTTACTAATAACGCGTTACTACCCAACACTGTTCAAGACTCATAGGGCTTTATTGGCATGGAAAACGTACATTTACATTGCCAACGCACAAAAAGTCAGACATTTAAATTGTCCCAAAATATTCACGATTCAAGTGGCTTTTGACCTATTTTTCATTATTCTCTCTCTCTCTCTCTCTCTCTCTCTCTCTCTCTCTCTCTCTTTCTCTCTACATTTGCGCTAGCTCCGTTAGCTCAGGTTAGCGTGGCTACCAAGCATGCCTACTGTACTAAACAAGGGGTCTGGACCGTCTGGGAACCGGTTACGTCGTGTCATCACCACTTCTGCACTTTAACATTTAAGCTGTGAGTGCAGAGTTACAGACACAACCCTCTCCATATCCGTGACATGACATGACCCGTCTGGAGTATGTTGGGCCCCCCAGACATCAATAGTGTCACATGAGCACAACAAAAACCACCGGGCTGGTTGGAGTATGATTTAATAATACTGGTTTGAAACCACTGGAGTTTAGACTAGATTAGTAAGACCGTGAGAACGACCATGAACTTCAGAAAACACACCGCAGCAGCAGCAGCAGCAGCAGCAGCAGCAGCAGCAGCAGCAGCAGCAGCAGCAGCAGCAGCCCAAACCGGTCTAAACTGGCATAGCTAAACCCCCCAACCACACACACACACATACACACACACACACACACACACACACACCCAGCCATCGTTGAAGCATGTATATCAGTGACCTTAATGTGATCCACCTGATATATAAGGCCCCAGGGTGCTGCGGGCTGCTGAGAGGCGGAGAGAGAGGCTGGTGTAGACCGGATCCAACCGGATGGCTGGCTGTCTGTGGCTACAGACTAGTGTTGTGGTTGAGCTTGGGCGTACATTTTGTCATCTCTTGTTTGAACTCATTGTACTCCAAGAGAGTTAAAAAAAATAAAAAAAATAACAATAATAATAATAATAAAATAAATACATAAATTAATAATAATAATAATAATACTAATAATACTAATAATACTAATAATAATAATTGTGATATAGGGCTACGACACTTCCAGTTGACATGACACTTGTTTTAGGCTTGAGCAAAAAATACAAAATAGCTGTCTCTTTGTAAGAACTGATTGTATCATTTCAAAAAATACCTTTTACGTCAAACAAATTATAGTGCTGGCAGTTCGTAAAGATAAAAGATAAAAGAGTAAAATAAAGGCTCTACTCAAGTAGTAAAAGTATATTGGAGTCCAGTATAATTATAGTAGTTTGTCGCTGAGGTGCTTCCTGGGAATGTAGCTAAGCGTTTAACTGCTTTTTTCTTTTCTCAGAAATTGTAAACAGTTACAGTTAATGATATTGTAACAAAACACTAACATGTACATATATAACTAGGACATAATTTCCCACACTGTGGGAAATCTGCGATAGCCATCTCTGACACAGTGTGTGTTTCTGAGGAAACCGATTAATTTGTCCTGTGGAGAATTTACTATGACGGTGGGTGTTGGCGACACGTTGGTTAATTCGCCGCTCTTCAGCCCGCAAAATACTTCCTGTTAATCAAGGACCCTGCGGCGAGGAGACTGAGCGGAGGTTACTGAGCTTGGTGTTACCAGCAAACAAAACAGATTGGGCAGTAAGCCGGGCAAAACACATTTGTTTAACAACAGCAACTTCCTGGTGGTTCACATTTCTGTTGAATTCCCCAGGAAGCTCCCAGTCTAAACTGGCTCCAGCTGGCCACCGTCCACCTCTCTTCTCTCCGCTGGGCTTTGGGTCCCACTGGGAGTTGTCACCGAGGTTCAAATCCAACATATTGGCACACATCCGCACTCTCTAACACTTTATCACACACGCACACGCACACACGCACACGCGCACACACACACACACACACACACAATTCCAGTAGTGACATATTGAGTTTGGAAAGCACCACACACATTGGCACACACAGGCACGGTAATCGGTAATCGCGTTGCCAAGACAGCATGCTGTATAGCAGCAAACAATGTGTGATGTATTTGCAAAATACACAGCGAAGCCTACACAGGATTTCACAGAATGTCTTCATCGCAAATATGTCTTCCTCATAGGAGTACATATATGTTATGTATTTTCATATTATTAGAATATTTCATGTTCACTTACAGTTCAAATGTAGAGTTCATGTAGTGTACACCTTGTGGCGTACAGCATTCTGTGGTTGTTTCATTGATTTCATACTCAGGTCCCGCAGGTTTGATTCCCACCTGCGGTCCTGCATGTCATTCCCGCTCTTCTTCAACCCACGCTCCTGCCTCTCTTCACTCACCTGTCTCTCTTCACTCACCTGTCTCTCTTCACTCTCCTGTCTCTCTTTACACTCCTGTCTCTCTTCACTCACCTGTCTCTCCTCACTCTCCTGTCTCTCCTCACTCTCCTGTCTCTCTTCACTCACCTGTCTCTCTTCACTCTCCTGTCTCTCCTCACTCCCCTGTCTCTCTTCACTCACCTGTCTCTCTTCACTCACCTGTCTCTCTTCACTCTCCTGTCTCTCCTCACTGTCCTGCCTCTCCACTCTCCTGTCTCTCCTCACTCACCTGTCTCTCTTCACTCTCCTGTCTCTCCTCACTCACCTGTCTCTCTTCACTCACCTGTCTCTCTTCACTCTCCTGTCTCTCCTCACTGTCCTGCCTCTCCACTCTCCTGTCTCTCCTCACTCTCCTGTCTCTCTTCACTCGCCCGTCTCTCTTCACTCTCCTGTCTCTCCTCACTCTCCTGTCTCTCTTCACTCTCCTGTCTCTCCTCACTCTCCTGTCTCTCTTCACTCACCTGTCTCTCTTCACTCTCCTGTCTCTCTTCACTCTCCTGTCTCTCTTCACTCACCTGTCTCTCCTCACTGTTCTGCCTCTCTTTACTCTCCTGTCTCTCCTCACTCTCCTGTCTCTCTTCACTCGCCGGTCTCTCTTCACTCTCCTGTCTCTCCTCACTCCCTGTCTCTCTTCACTCGCCCGTCTATCTTTACTCTCCTGTCTCTCCTCACTCTCCTGTCTCTCTTCACTCGCCCGTCTATCTTCACTCTCCGGTCTCTCCTCACTCCCTGTCTCTCTTCACTCGCCCGTCTATCTTTACTCTCCTGTCTCTCCTCACTCTCCTGTCTCTCTTCACTCGCCCGTCTCTCTTCACTCTCCTGTCCCTCCTCACTCCCTGTCTCTCTTCACTCGCCCGTCTATCTTTACTCTCCTGTCTCTCTTTGCTCTCCCGTCTCTCCTCACTCTCCTGTCTCTCCTCACTCTCCTGTCTCTCTTCACTCACCTGTCTCTCTTTACTCTCCTGTCTCTCTTTACTCTCCTGTCTCTCCTCACTCTCCTGTCTCTCTTCACTCTCCTGTCTCTCCTCACTCTCCTGTCTCTCTTCACTCTCCTGTCTCTCCTCACTCTCCTGTCTCTCCTCACTCTCCTGTCTCTCCTCACTCTCCTGTCTCTCTTCACTCTCCTGCCTCTCTTCACTCTCCTGTCTCTCTTCACTCTCCTGCCTCTCTTCACTCGCCCGTCTCTCTTTACTCTTCTGTCTCTCTTCACTCTCCTGTCTCTCTTCACTCACCTGTCTCTCCTCACTGTTCTGCCTCTCTTCACTCTCCTGTCTCTCCTCACTCTCCTGTCTCTCTTCACTCACCCGTCTCTCTTCACTCTCCTGTCTCTCCTCACTCCCTGTCTCTCTTCACTCGCCCGTCTATCTTTACTCTCCTGTCTCTCCTCACTCTCCTGTCTCTCTTCACTCGCCCGTCTATCTTCACTCTCCTGTCTCTCCTCACTCCCTGTCTCTCTTCACTCGCCCGTCTATCTTTACTCTCCTGTCTCTCCTCACTCTCCTGTCTCTCTTCACTCACCTGTCTCTCTTCACTCTCCTGTCTCTCTTCACTCTCCTGTCTCTCTTCACTCACCTGTCTCTCTTCACTCTCCTGTCTCTCTTCACTCTCCTGTCTCTCTTCACTCACCTGTCTCTCCTCACTGTTCTGCCTCTCTTCACTCTCCTGTCTCTCCTCACTCTCCTGTCTCTCTTCACTCGCCCGTCTCTCTTCACTCTCCTGTCTCTCCTCACTCCCTGTCTCTCTTCACTCGCCCGTCTATCTTTACTCTCCTGTCTCTCCTCACTCTCCTGTCTCTCTTCACTCGCCCGTCTATCTTTACTCTCCTGTCCCTCCTCACTCCCTGTCTCTCTTCACTCGCCCGTCTATCTTTACTCTCCTGTCTCTCTTTGCTCTCCCGTCTCTCCTCACTCTCCTGTCTCTCCTCACTCTCCTGTCTCTTCACTCACCTGTCTCTCTTTACTCTCCTGTCTCTCTTCACTCTCCTGTCTCTCCTCACTCTCCTGTCTCTCTTCACTCTCCTGTCTCTCCTCACTCTCCTGTCTCTCTTCACTCGCCCGTCTCTCTTCACTCTCCTGTCCCCTCCTCACTCCCTGTCTCTCTTCACTCGCCCGTCTATCTTTACTCTCCTGTCTCTCTTTGCTCTCCCGTCTCTCCTCACTCTCCTGTCTCTCCTCACTCTCCTGTCTCTCTTCACTCACCTGCCTCTCTTTACTCTCCTGTCTCTCTTTACTCTCCTGTCTCTCCTCACTCTCCTGTCTCTCTTCACTCTCCTGTCTCTCCTCACTCTCCTGTCTCTCTTCACTCTCCTGTCTCTCCTCACTCTCCTGTCTCTCCTCACTCTCCTGTCTCTCTTCACTCTCCTGCCTCTCTTCACTCTCCTGTCTCTCTTCACTCTCCTGCCTCTCTTCACTCGCCCGTCTCTCTTTACTCTTCTGTCTCTCTTCACTCTCCTGTCTCTCTTCACTCACCTGTCTCTCCTCACTGTTCTGCCTCTCTTCACTCTCCTGTCTCTCCTCACTCTCCTGTCTCTCTTCACTCACCCGTCTCTCTTCACTCTCCTGTCTCTCCTCACTCCCTGTCTCTCTTCACTCGCCCGTCTATCTTTACTCTCCTGTATCTCCTCACTCTCCTGTCTCTCTTCACTCGCCCGTCTATCTTCACTCTCCTGTCTCTCCTCACTCCCTGTCTCTCTTCACTCGCCCGTCTATCTTTACTCTCCTGTCTCTCCTCACTCTCCTGTCTCTCTTCACTCACCTGTCTCTCTTCACTCTCCTGTCTCTCTTCACTCTCCTGTCTCTCTTCACTCACCTGTCTCTCTTCACTCTCCTGTCTCTCTTCACTCTCCTGTCTCTCTTCACTCACCTGTCTCTCCTCACTGTTCTGCCTCTCTTCACTCTCCTGTCTCTCCTCACTCTCCTGTCTCTCTTCACTCGCCCGTCTCTCTTCACTCTCCTGTCTCTCCTCACTCCCTGTCTCTCTTCACTCGCCCGTCTATCTTTACTCTCCTGTCTCTCCTCACTCTCCTGTCTCTCTTCACTCGCCCGTCTATCTTTACTCTCCTGTCCCTCCTCACTCCCTGTCTCTCTTCACTCGCCCGTCTATCTTTACTCTCCTGTCTCTCTTTGCTCTCCCGTCTCTCCTCACTCTCCTGTCTCTCCTCACTCTCCTGTCTCTTCACTCACCTGTCTCTCTTTACTCTCCTGTCTCTCTTCACTCTCCTGTCTCTCCTCACTCTCCTGTCTCTCTTCACTCTCCTGTCTCTCCTCACTCTCCTGTCTCTCCTCACTCTCCTGTCTCTCTTCACTCTCCTGTCCCTCCTCACTCCCTGTCTCTCTTCACTCGCCCGTCTATCTTTACTCTCCTGTCTCTCTTTGCTCTCCCGTCTCTCCTCACTCTCCTGTCTCTCCTCACTCTCCTGTCTCTTCACTCACCTGTCTCTCTTTACTCTCCTGTCTCTCTTCATTCTCCTGTCTCTCCTCACTCTCCTGTCTCTCTTCACTCTCCTGTCTCTCCTCACTCTCCTGTCTCTCCTCACTCTCCTGTCTCTCTTCACTCTCCTGTCTCTCTTCACTCTCCTGCCTCTCTTCACTCTCCTGTCTCTCCTCACTCTCCTGTCTCTCTTCACTCTCCTGTCTCTCTTCACTCTCCTGCCTCTCTTCACTCTCCTGTCTCTCTTCACTCTCCTGCCTCTCTTCACTCGCCCGTCTTTCTTCACTCTCCTGTCTCTCCTCACTCCCTGTCTCTCTTCACTCACCCGTCTCTCTTCACTCGCCCGTCTCTCTTCACTCTCCTGTCTCTCTTCACTCGCACGTCTCTTTTACTCTCCTGTCTCTCCTCACTCTCCTGTCTCTCTTCACTCTCCTGTCTTTTTTCACTCTCCTCTCCATGAGGGCATGAACTCCCATAAAAAAAATCAAGTCTATATTTAATACCTTTATCTCCCTCCATTCAAACCTGTCTATCTGTCAGGTGAGGCGGCGCTTCGACAGTTCCAAGGTACACGCCTCGGGATGTAATTGCAGCGCACGAGCGGTTGGGCCAACATTACAACACGGCGGCGGTGAGACACGCAGATTATGAATGCGGTTGGAGGTATGTCTTCCCACCCACCCCACTCGGATCGAGACAGCAGGGCGTTGTCCCGGCCGTAACACGCATCCCTGGGTGTTCCTCAGGGAGCTGATCCCTCTCTGGAGACTCGGCCTTACGGTCCTCCCCACCCCCAGGGCTCATCTGTTACCTTAAGGGAGGCCTTAAGGGAGATGTGTGTTTCTGTTTGGATCACGTCACTCCTCGTCTTGTGATTTGTTGAAAATGTTTTTTTCTGTTGGATTCATCTCTGTGACCTCGTTTGGTCTCGTATGGTTACGTACGGGTGTCGTTTTTTTTTTTTTTTATTGTTTTACCCAATCACTTCCTACGTGTCCAGCAGTTGGCACACGGTTATCAGTCCTCTGTGCTTTGTCTGGTTGTGTGTGTGTGTGTGAGAGCCAAAGATCGCGCTGTGCAAACTCTCTGATCTTTGACTCACCGTTTGTGTGTATCGATACAAAGATCATCATGACACCGATTACTGGAACATCCCGCCCCCCCCCCCCACCCCCTCCCGCCATCTCCTGCTATCATATTACACAACCATAAAATCACACCGTAGTGATGTACAGTAACAGTTACAGTACTTTACTTGAGTTTTTATATTTCGACTTTTCCCCCCAAAAAATTGTACTTTTACTGCAATACATTTGCAGTGGACTTATCGCTACTCATGTATATCTATCCTCACAGATGTCTGCACCTTTTTGCGTGTTGTGCAGCTGTGCGAGGCACATAAAGCCCAAATAATATTTACTGGATACCATAGTTATTGCAAATGTTTACCGATATATACTGTATGTACTATTTTACTTTTCTTTTTGAATTTGACGGATGACTAACTTTTAACTTAACTTTTATCTTTTACACAACATCAGGCATGACCTCATGGTGCTGAGTATCTGTGTAACCTTCTCTCACGTCACCACAAACAGCAGACATCTAAGTACATAGACCTCAGCATCACTTGTAAATCCCAGCTTGATGCAATGATTGGTTGCTATTGGCTGGAAGTGGTCCAATCTGACTGTTGGCTGAAGAGTGGACATTCACCATACGAACTATGGTGACGTCAACTGAAAAAACTGGAAAATGATTTAGCTTCGGTTTTAGAGGTAGTTTAAGGTTTGATTAGAGGGGGAATTCAGGATCAAAGCAATTCAGATAAATAACTAAGAGGGGGATCTTTATAACCACAAGCAACTTTTTGCACAACTTCTTTTCAGTGTAACATATTATTTCATAAGACATAATTAGTTTCCTCTCTCTGGCGTTAATAACTCCTGTTAACATCTTTATCATATGCAGCCAGGTCCAGCTGCCAGTATTGGGTCACACTGTGCCAGGTCTGACGCAGGTCACCGTGATTACGATCAACGGCCAAGGACACGATTTGTCGTAATGTGTATAAATCAAGTTAAACCTGTCATTAAGCACGCCAGTTCTTAGAACTTTTGAATCAAGTTAACATTTAACTTTAATGATCAAAGAGTAACCTGGATCGTTCCTCATAATTCTGCGTTTAAATAGTTTATTTTGTTAAAATAGTTTATTTTTGGTTCAAATGTCAAACGTCAAAGAATAAGACCCAACCTAGATTGTGTGCTCATGCATTGTCAGACAATTCTTTGACCAACAGTAACCCCAAGTGAGCTGGAAGGAGTTCTCCTTCCTGTCTCTCTCAGAAAGCAGGAAATGGGCGTCTCAGGGAGGACATTGAAATATTGAACTTTGAGCAGCAGCTCAATTTATAGCCGCAAGGTTAGGCTTTGATAAAAGACAACATTAACAACTCATTCAGACGCAACAGTGATTGACAGTGGCTTTTATTAGCAACAGATAATGGAAGATAACGCAGAGCAGTAGTTACCAACCAATAGTGTGCTTTGCGGCAAAGATGTCCTGGGACATGTGGGATGTAATACCAGACATGAGCAAGTGTGCAAGTTGTGTGATACTTTTTTTGGACAGTCTGCTGTGTGTGAAATGTTGCAAAAAATAAAGAAATGCGAGTAAGGTTGATAGTAACTAACGTGTGTGACATTTGTCTTAACCGTTCCCTACACTTTTCAGTTGGTGTGCCTTGAATTTGAATCCCAGATGGGGAATTTGGGTGACACGGCGGAAGGAATAGGACAGCGGTAGAAATGAAGAAGACATAGTTTTTACTACTGTAGAGAGCCCAACCATACAGAACCAGGTTGTGCTCATAGACAGACAGACGTTTTACAGTCAGACATCAACCAGGGACTTCCTCGCATGGCCCAGCCGCAAGCTGTGTCCCATGACCTCATGCGGTGATCTCATACGTAGCGACAACAATTGGGCAAAGGGTAGCGAGACAACAGATGATGCAAATCACTCTATCTGCTGTTTACTGCTCATGGTCTACTATATAAATGTATTTATTACCCGGCTTTGTTGACCTCGATTCTGATTCGTCGATAACGACATTCAACGGTCTATTATTTCTGAATAGCAGATCGCTGCTATGATACATTATCGCTTTCTTAAGTAAGTAGCTGTGTAATAAGCGGGATAATGAACAGATAATGTACTTGACACTGTCTGGGTTTATTTCGGCTCACTGTACATTATCCCTTGCATATATTATATATTATATATATTATGATCTCCACTGTAAACACCGAACACGTGTTATACACAAGAGGAGACGTTCTCCCCCACAGATACACTGTCTAACACTCTGCTCTATATTTAACAGTCCATGTTTTTAGGGGAGGTGGTGGGGTATTTATTCATGTGTTATCTAACCCTGGCATGAACTTTTTAATTTTAGCACAAAGACGGGTTGTTTATGTCTGTGGAAAGTGCCTATCTTGGAGGAATTTGAAGGGGAGGCACGACGATCCTTGCTCCTTGAGGATAAGATGACAGAACACACTCATGCATGCACTCATATACACACACACACACACACACACACACACAATCATACACACACACGCATGCACTCACTCATATACACACACACACACACACACACACACACACACACACACACTGACAATCATACACACACACACACGCATGCACTCACTCATATACACACACACACACACACACACACAATCATACACACAAACACACGCAAGCATACACACACACAAAACCACACACACATACAAGCATGCACACTTCCACTTGCACACACACTCACATTCACACACGCATACACGACACACTCACACGCCTGCATATGCATGCTCACACACACCCAAGTGACATGTGCGTGTTAATTTGAACCTTTATTATGACTGTGTAAACGTGTATGTACGTGTGTGTGTGTGTGTGTGTGTGTGTGTGTGTGTGTGTGTGTGTGTGTGTGTGTGTATGTGTGTGTGTGCATGCATGCGTCTGTGTGCATTGGCGCGCGCACTCACGTGTGTGTGTGTGTGTGTGTGTGTGTGTGTGTAACAGGGTCAGTGGCCTTAGCCTCTGGTTCCCCTCCCTGCCTGGCTCATTGTGCCGCTGGCTTGTTGCCTCCCAGCTAAAAGACAAGTGGAGGTCATAAATATGTCAGTTTTTTGTCAGCAGGAAGCACATTATTCTGTGTGTCTTCAGACAGACAAGGTAGCCCAGCGGCGACACTGTGTCCTATCTGGAGCTATTGTCCCCCCCCTCCCACCCCCCAGCGATCTGTCGCTAGGCAGACTGCTGTGCGGAGACCCTGCCATTGTTCCAGCGCTCAGCACGCGGCCGGTCAATGCCAAATGCCGGACATTCCACACCTGGGCACAAATACTACTCTCACACCCGCTCCTCCCCTTCTCCGGGGGGAGGAGAGGGGGAGAGGAACACAAATAACATAAAAGGACCAAAAAAAAGTACAAGGACTTCCTGTGGTGACAGTTAACTCGACTCTTGTTTCTTTTCCTTATATGGTAAGCGCGCTCTGTCAAGAGGTTTACGAAACCACATTTCAGGCTCTCCGTGTGCGTTTTCTATGTCTCTTAGTTTGTATTGGAGTTTCCGGCGTGAGGCCCCTCACACTTGGCGAGGATACCCCCCCCCCCCCACACAACCCCCCCCCCCACAACCCCCCCCCTCCCATCGCTGCGTTATCAGCACCCATCCCAGTCTGCGTCAACACCATATGCACACACACACACACACACACACACACACACACACACACACACACACACACACTCTCAAGTCTTGGTGGGAAGCCAAGCTGAGCAGCTGTTTTTCGCAAGTGACGGTAAGGCAGATAGCATCTCTCTAAGCTCTGGGCTCAGCCTAGCAGTAAACACTTGAAAACACTTTCTGGTACCCGAATAGAAAACTTTATGACCTAATTCATATGGATAGTGTAATTTGCAAAAAAGACTATTCATATTTTAGACTACTGATAATCAATAAAATAGTGTTAGGGCTAACAATAATAATAATAACAATAACAATAATAATAATAATAATAATAATAATAATAATAATAGTAATAATAATAATAATAATAAATATTATAAATGATAGAATACAAATATTATAATACTATTGTATTTGAAGTAGGCCTAGTTTATAGGCCCATAGTTATATGCTTACTAGTCCGGTTTCTGTGAGGCATCATTTTGCATATAACCAAGTGCCCTCTGACGTCTCTTGCATGCAGACAAACGACCAAATAGTGAGTGAGAGATGGAAAACGCACCGTCACCACCTCAGAAAACCAACATTTAGCTGACTGGAGGACCGCATGCGGGAGAAACAAGTGTTAAGATACAACTAAAACCGTTCTCATTTCAACCTCGTGTCTCCGGGAAATAACTAATAATAATAATAATAATAATAATAATAATTACAGTAGGCCTAATAATAATAATAATAATTACAATAATAATAATAATAATAATAATAATAATAATAATAATAATAATAATAATAACAATAATAATAATAATACTCATTTTAGGCTATATAATAATAATTTCTAATATTAATGTTACGCCGTGCCAACGGCTGGTTTGCACTAATGTTGCATCATCACACGGAGCATTCGAGGCCATCGTTGGTCTGTTAGTTTGTTGGTCTATTGGTGTATTGGTCTGTAGGTCTGTTGGTCTGTTGGTCTATTGGTCTGTTGGTCTATTGGTCTGTTGGTCTGTGGGTCTATTGGTCTGTAGGTCTAGGTCTGTTGGTCTATTGGTCTGTTGGTCTGTAGGTCGGTCTGGTCTATTGGTCTGTTGGTCTATTGGTCTGTAGGTCTGTAGGTCGGTCTGTAGGTCTATTGGTCTGTTGGTCTATTGGTCTGTAGGTCGGTCTGTAGGTCTATTGGTCTGTTGGTCTATTGGTCTGTTGGTCTGTAGGTCTATAGTCTGTAGGTCTATTGGTCTGTTGGTGTATTGGTCTGTTGGTCTATTAGTCTGTTGGTGTATTGGTCTGTAGGTCTATAGTCTGTTGGTCTATTGGTCTGTTGGTCTATTAGTCTGTTGGTCTATTGGTCTGTTGGTCTATTGGTCTGCGCCGGCAGTGAGGCGGCGCCTCTCCCGCGCGCCGCTCTATCCCCGGCGGTGACGTCACGTCTTTTGTCCTCCGCGCGGCCAGCCCCCATAAATACCTCGCGGCTCGCGCTCCCTGCACCACTCAGCCCTGAGCCGCTCACACAGCACGCACAGCCTCTCTCTCTCCCACTCTCCCACCCTCACACACACTCACACCACGACCATGTCTCTGTCCTACGTGTGCTCGGAGTCGCGGCGCGTGAGCCCCTCGGTCCAAGGCAGCAAGTTCGACACGGCGCACCGCAAGCGCGCCGCCGCCAACATCTTCGAGAACGTGAACCAGGACTCCCTGATGCGGCTCTTCCAGAAGACGGGCGACATGAAGGCGGAGGAGCGGGTGCGCAGCATCTTCTCCTTCACGCAGGACCCGGAGGAGACGTCCAAGGCGCTCATGGCGCTGAAGCAGCGCAAGAAGGACAAGTTCCTGCAGATCGCAGGGCTGGTGCGGCAGTTCCTCAAACTGCGTTGACTTTTTTTTATTCCCCCACGCAAGAAGATATGCGTGACGGCTTACTGAGCCGAAAGTGAAATAGTTTGAACGCGCTCCGACCCCCCCCCACCCCCGAAGATAGACGTGTGTATGTGTGCGGGGCGTCGGCGGCGGCGGCGGCGGTCCGACCTGCGGGCCGGGAACACGTCGCGTCCACGCGGGGGTCGCTGCGGCGGCGGCGGCGGCGGCGGGTCGGAGGAGAGGACCAGTGAGACTGTGAATGTTGCTATGGAGACGCCGGCCGCGCCAGCGCCACAGGGTCGTGCTGGAGAAACGGCCTTTTTTTTTACGCACTGATGGATAAAGCAAATCATTTTTGTTTGTTTGTTTGAGCACAAAGACTAAAGAAAAAAACGACGGCGGACTTAAATGGCGCGACGGCTTTTCGCCTCGCTTATTATAGGCCTATCTCCCACGGAGGAGACCTGAGACTCGGTGCATCGAGGATGCATGTGTGAAATGCACCTGGTGATGATGCAGGTGCTGCAGCAGCAGCAACGGTGTGTCCCGCTGCAGCGCCAGGCCAGTGCGGGAGAAACCGCCTATACAAATGCCTTCCCAACTGCCTTGTTTTGTTACACATGACCTTGTGTTGTGGTTGCCACTATTGTCTCATGCTATTTTGACGCGAATAGCATGCATTGTCCCTGTCTGTGATTTTTTAATAAATTATTATAAAATGAATACAAATGCCTCATTTGCATATTGTTCATATTATCTATTACAAATGTTCACAATCAACCATCAACCGTGTGTCTTTTAGGAACAAGGTGTCATCAAGTTGATTAGGTAAAGTGACAGGTCATTAGGGATGGGGGTCATAGGTCATATACCTGCTTTAGGCTGGGTTATCCTGTCAGGGTACTGATGATGTGGGGTTAGATAGTAACATCTCGCATAACAACGTTAAACCTGGTTATCCTGGTGGGTTAGATGACGTGGGGTTAGATAGTAATATCTCACAACAACGTTAAGCCTGGTTATCCTGGTGGGTTAGATGACGTGGGGTTAGATAGTAACATCTCACAACAACGTTAAGCCTGGTTATC